>CANYLF013128668.1:0-11894 GCA_948193215.1 Bocquillonia castaneifolia
AGGTGGTAGTCCAGTTATCCCATACAAGCCTAAGTTGTCAAAATCAAAGTCCTGGTCTTTGCTCTTGACCATCTCTTGGAGCATCTCCATCTTTTTAGTCAAAGCATTCAAGGCTTCTTGGTCAGGGTGTCTTTCCTCATCACTGCTTTCAGATTCATCTTTCCTATGTTCATCCCATTCCTTTAAGGCTTTCTTAATGGTCTTATCCATCATCTCTTGCAAGGCTTTCAAGATATCTTCACTCAACCCGACCATGGTGCTTGGGGAAGTTGGTGCTTCTAAAGTTGGTGGTGGTGCGTTTAGAACTAGGCGTCTAGCTTGTCTTACCTAAGACTTTTTAGAGGACTCTATACTGCTGTAAAACACGGGGTTAACGTGCTATGCCGTGTATGCAAGGATGCATGAATGCATGGAGCAACCAACATAAGTAACAAATATTAGTGAATCACACTTACTACCAAGTGGTAGACCTTCCAACCTTATTTCTCCCACACACATGTTCATTTGGCAAGTCAAGATTCCTAGGAATGGGTTTGGGCCTTCGCATCAACAAGGGATGCTATTGTCGATGTGGTATGCACGTTTGCAAAGCAACAAGCTCTCAACATCCAAACCAAACAATAAGTCATCATTATGTCCCTATCCCATGTCTTTGCTCTTCACGAGTCCTTCATGTTTCCCATATTCTAGGGTCATTTTAGCATCAATCAGGTACAATTAGATCGACACACCAACGTCCCTTAAACACAGGTAGTAGTCAAAGGTCACTTTTCGCAAACCCTTAATTGATATATGCTGTAGGGCCATGTTAGTCAGGTACAATTAGACTAACACTTGTCACCCCCATAGGTAGCAATTAGAGGTTTGATTCAAGGGCAATAACATTAGACCATGGCTTCATGGCATCACATAACACATCAATCATTTGGTAAGTCCTAGTGGAAGTTGCTAAGCTCACTACATGGCTTCAATCGATTCAGCTAAAGAAGGTTCCCATAGAAGGTGAACTCCCATTAACCATCTCCCTCTTTCAAAAAAAGGTTCAAGCGATGGTAGGACATTTAGCTTAAAATTTCCCATTAACTATCACTCATTAACCATAGCTATAATGGTAAGCAATAGTAGGTTCCATCTATTAGTGGTAGTCATTGAATTCACCACCCAAGAAGTGTGCATTGAAAATCAGGGGCAGCTTGACTAATGGTACCTACGAGGTAAGGTGTTTTAATGTAAGCATGCAATGCAAGGAAACTAGAGTTTGGAATAATAATAAGAATTGGCTGTAATCACATGAATCAATAGTCTATCGTTCCCTAGTAGAGTCACCAAACTGTAGACAAAGAGGCATTTCCTCAGTAGTCCCAACCTGATTGACGACTGTGGCACCGCGCGTTTAGCGTAAGGAAGCTAATGGTGAGTCGCCACCTCAACCGGCATCAGGAACATCTTACATGGCGTGCGTCTTAATTCCCCTAAGAATGCAAAGAAATCTTGACCTCAGAGATTCTATGATCAGACTACCGCATTCTTAAGGCATGATTCTTACTAACCACTTCTAGAATTATTCTAACCTTCATTTCCTCTATGGCAATTATATCAAAGCAATAAAACAGAGAAAAATCCTACATTTACATGCATTATACATTAATGAAAAGTCAATTTCTATTATTAATAAACAAGATTCATTTTAACAATATTTACCAAATATGATTAAAAATCAAATTACATGCAAAAAGTGACATAAAACTCATATAGCAACAAGCAGCACAAACTAGGTTTCTAACTTGTTTTAACCTACTTTGATTACCAAATAAACATCATTAACCATTTTTCATGTGTTAAAACCTACTACAATTACCCAAGAAGGATCAGAAACTTACCTCATCACTTAATTCCACGCGAAACAGTATTTTTAAAGCCAAAAAAGACCCTAACGCCACTCTAATGCACCTAACGCCAATAGGAGTTGCATTGTAGGCTTGTCCACGCCACTTCAACTGGCATAATGCCAATTCAACTGGCCCCAACGCCAGTGTATCCACAGATCTAAAGAAAAATGCATAAAATCATGGAAAATGCAGTAAAATGCAATATATAGATGATTTAAATGACAAAATCAATTGTTCTAAGCCTAAAAACATTCATATTAATTCCAAAACATATTAGCATGCATCAAAACACATTTTAACATATATTTTACACTCAAAGATGCAATTTTTATGCATTAAAACCACATAAATAATCATAGAAAACTCATATCAACATGAAATAAGTTTAGATCTTACCCATAACTTTATTAATACTGCAAAAACATGTTAGTAACATAAAACACATATTCAGGGCATACTAGCATCACTTTACATCATTTAATCATTTAAATCATACCACAAACCATGTCAATAAATATTTAAAATCACAAAAACATGCTATACACAACAAATCATGTCATTGAGGATCAAAACAATGAATAAAATGCAGAAAACTTATCTGTAACTCTTCTGGAATTGGCTTGATTACCCTCAGGGAACGTCGAATGATGCAGAAAATTGTTGCTAATCACCAAAGAAAAAGGGGGAGCAGGCTGTATTCTTCTCAAGAATGCCCAAAAAATCAATGCAAAGGAAACCTAAGCTTTCTAAGTCCAAAATCTTTGTTTGGTGAATTGATTTTAGCTTGAAACCAAGTTTAGAATTAATTCCTATTAAAAAATGAATTTCCAGCCATCCTTCTTCTCAAGGAGAAGCCATTGGCTTTTATAGGCAATGAAAACTAAACAGATAAGCTTCAATCATTAGATTTCTATCCCTAGATTAGTGTTTACCCATTCTTGGGGATTGACCATCTGTATCCAGCACGTTCTTGGGCTGTAGGGGAGTTTAAATTACATAATGAAGCTGCTGTAGATAGATTTTGGAGAAGATAAGATAAAAATTCATTTTAGATCATGATAATTCAATGAAAATTCACTTAAAATCAAGAGATTATGATAAATAATAATGAATGGATGATACCCACCACTTTCTATCTCATCCTTAGCTCAAAAACTGACTTGGAACAAAGTTTAGCCTTATCCGATCATTTGGTATTTGAAAAATGATAAAAATCTACATTTTTGACAGCCCAAGGATGCGCACGCCACTTCAAGTGGTGTTGGAAGGTGTCAACACCACTCCAAGTGGCGTTGGAAGCCCTTTGAGGGTGTTTGACACTTCCAAGGCCAGTTTGAGGCCCAAATTGTCTGAATCTTAAAAATCATATTAGAGATAAAAAAAAAAAAAAAAGAATAGCCCAATCTACTATATATTAGAGTTTCAGACCATTTTGAGACTCTTACAAGAAGTTATGGCCAAAACCGTCTGAATTTTGCGCGATTAGATTTAAAACAAGCTAGTTTTGACTCAAAACGGATTTTTTAAGTTTCAAAACATTTTAAAAAGCTAATTGGTGATTAGCAAGAAGCCTACATCATGCGACTCATGCTAGTTAAAGCATATGCTATCATCATAGGGCCTCCGAGCCACATCCCCATTCCTTCATCCAAAAATTAGGTGTCTACAGCTACCTTAGATTGTAGATGACTTATTCTTAATTGTCATCTTGTTCAATTCTCTGTATAGATGACTTGTTTGATCAGTTGCAAGGTGCCCAATGCTTTTCTAAAATTGATCTGAGATCGAGTTATCATCAGTTGAGGATTATAGAAGGAGATATCCCTAAGACTGCATTCTGGACTAGATATGGCCACTATGAGTTTCTGGTTATGTCCTTTGGGTTGACTAATGCGCCAACGGCCTTTATGGATTTGATGAACAAGGTGCTCAAACCATTTCTTGATCGGTTTGTGATCGTTTTCATTGATGATATCCTAGTATATTCTAGAAGTATGGAAGAACATGAACAAAATTTGAGGATGATGTTGGAGACTTTGAGAAGGGAGCAGTTGTATGCCAAATTCTCTAATGTGAATTTTGGCTAGATAGTGTGACTTTCTTGGGACACGTGGTGTCTAAGGAAGGAATTTAGGTTGATCCAAAGAAGATTAAAGCTGTATTGGATTGGCCTAGACCAACCACAGTCACAGAGATCAAAAGCTTTCTGGGTTTAGTAAGCCACTATCGGAGATTTGTGCAAGACTTTTCTCGAATAGCAGTACCATTAACATGGTTGACTCAAAAGAGTGTCAGATTTGAATGGGATGAAGCTTGTGAAAACAACTTTCAATTGCTAAAGGAAAGGTTGACCATAGCACCCGTGTTGACCTTGCCTTCTAGGACTGATGGCTTTAATGTGTACTGTGATGCTTCAAGAGTGGGTTTAGGGCGTGTATTGATGCAGAATGGGCGTGTAGTGGCTTATGCTTCTAGACAGTTGAAGAATCATAAGAGAAATTACCCTACCCACTATCTGGAATTAGCAGTTATTATGTTTGCACTGAATATTTGGAGGCATTATCTCTATGGTGTACCCTATGAGATATATACTAATCATAAAAGTTTGAAGTATATATTTCAACAGAGTAACCTGAATATGAGGCAGACCAGATGGTTAGAACTGTTGAAAGATTATGATTGTTTGATCATGTATCATCTTGGTAAGGCGAATGTTGTGGTGGATGCTTTGAGCAGGAAGTCAGCTGGAACTCTTGCTCATATCAGTGTAGGAAGGAGACCTTTGTACAAGGAGATTGATCAACTATTTGATCAAGGATTGCAATAGTGGGTGAATAGACATGGATGTTTGATAGGATAGTTCAGAATAAGATCTGTGTTTCTAGATAGGGTGAAAGCAGCTCAGTCACAGGATTCGGGTTATAGAAGATTCTATACCAGGTGTAACAAGGTAGAACAAAAGAGTTTAGGGTTGATGGTGAAGGCATTTTGAGGATGGGCACTAGGGTGTGCGTACCTAAGGTTGACAACCTGCAGAAGGAGATTATGGAAGAAGCTCATCATACACCTTACAGTGTTCATCCAGTGCAACTAAAATGTACCATGATCTGAAAAGCATGTACTGGTGGAGTGGGATGAAGAAGGATATAGCAGAGTTTGTGTCCAGGTGTATGACTTGTCAAAAGGTGAAGTTAGAGCATCAGAGACCCTATGGATTACTACAGCCATTACCTATCCCTGAGTGGAAGTGGGATATGATCACTATGGACTTTGTAACCAAGTTACCTCATATCCGGAATGGGTTTGACTTAATTTAGGTGATTGTTGATAGATTGATCAAGTCAGCTCACTTTATACCTATAAAGAAGAACTATACCTTGCAAAATTTGGCTAAACTGTACATTTTAGAAATAATACGTCTAAATGGGGTTCTAGAGTCCATTATGTCAGATAGAGATTCGAATTTCACCTCGATGTTCTAGAGAGAGCTACAGTCAGCTTTGGGAACCAAATTGGATTTTAGCACAGCTTTTCACCCTCAAACAAATGGGCAGTCTGAGAGGACCATACAAACCTTGGAAGACATGCTACAGATGTGTGCTATGGATTTTGGTGGTTTTTGGGATTTGAACGTTCCATTGATTGAATTTGCTTACAATAACAGCCATCATGCCAGCAATGAAATGGCACCGTTTGAATCATTGTATGGTAGGAAGTGCAGATCCCCGTTGTGTTGGGATATTGGAGAAAGACAGCTTTCTAGACCTAAATTGGTTCAGATCACTTCTGAATGGGTTCCTTTAATACAACAGAGGTTCAAAATGTCTTTTAACCAACAAAAGAGTTATACAGATCCTAAAAGGAAGGATATTTCTTTTGATATTAGCGATTAGGTATTTCTGAAGGTGTCACCTATGAAGGGTGTGATGAGATTTGGTAAGAAAGGTAAATTGGCACCTAGATATGTGGGACCTTCCGACCTTATGAAATCAAGGCTAGAATTAGTGATGTGGCCTACAGATTGGCCTTACCACCAGAATTATCTAGAATCCACCCGGTCTTTCATTTATCCATGTTGAGAAAATATATTTCAGACCCAACACATGTAATTCATATAGATGGCATTGAGATTGGGGAAGATTTGACATATGATCAGTACCTAGTGGCTGTTATTGATCACTAAGTGAGACAGTTACGATCCAAGTCAATCCTAACGGTGAAAGTAGTGTGGAAGAACCATTCTGTTGAGGACTTTATGTGGGAGTTAGAGTATGACATGCAAGAACCGTTTCCTTACTTATTTCAACAGTAAGGTTTGTTTTAAATTCGAGGATGAATTTTCTTAAGGTGGGGAGAATGTAATACCCGTGATTTTCATAGTAATTTCTTCTGAATTAATTTATGTTAATTCAGGATTAATTAATTAAGTTCAGAATTAAATTAATTTTTTCAAAATTTAATTAATTGGTCCGGAATCAAATTTATCGGATTTAATCTTGGAAAATTAAAAATGGTAGTTCGGGATGTTATTTTGATATAATTTTCCACATGAAAGTGTTAAAATATTATATGAAGCCGTGTTTAAAATTTGAGATCAATTTGAGTTTGAATTAAGAAATAATTGAAGAAAAGGATCAAACTGAAAACTGAAAACTGAATCTTATATACCTAAATCAGCTCTTGGGCTTAGTTGCAATAAAAAAACTTCAAACAAAATAGCGACTACAGTACCCCAAATTCTCTATAGTTATCACTGCAGCCCCTATCGATCTCGTCGACTGTTAACTCTCCTTCGACCACCATTTTCAACAAAATTGGTGTCAAATTAATGAGCTTGAAGCCTTCTATCCATTGGTATCTGCAATTGCATTTTTGGTCGTGAATCGGAAGAGAACGACGCTTCAAAAGGAGAACCACCGTCGGCCTCCATCGTCCAAGGTGCTCTGTCTATTTTCAACTGAAATTGATACCGTAGATGTGTAGATTGGCTCAATTAGTGTAGGATTACACTGAACCGCGATCCAAACGACCATTAGAAGACGGTGAAAGGAGGAGGGAGGCTTTCTTGGCACCGACGATCTTCAAGCCTTCTGTCCGGCCAAATGAAGGCGCTTTAGGGTGTGTGGGAGGTATGAATGGACTCCCCTAGTGATTGCACTTCCATCTAGGCTGGTCTCGTGGCTTTCCGGCCACCACAGACGACGACGCGTGAGGTTTACGCGTCCCTGTTGACGGTGCCGATGGGCCCCACTCCGGCCAGGTCCAAAAATATTTGCATAAAATACTATAAATTATTTCGGACAACTTTAATAAAGGACCAATAGGCAAATAATGTGTAGTTTTTAAATTAAAAATTCGGGAAGTCATTTAGCAGTGTATGGAGGTTCTCAAAATACGTGTTACGCGTTTAATTTAATTTATCTGACATTGTTTATGTTATAAACATGCAATATAAGTTATAATTAACTCGAATTGGGTTTAATTGGATGAATTTATTATTCAAATTACTTAATTAAATATTAGGACTGTCTAGACAGTATAACTAGATATTGAATTTTTGGACTGTTAGGGACTGTTTGGACCATGAATAAGTATAAATTGATAGATATAAAATGGCGCGATAAGTTTGATAAATATATAGATATAGATGATGTTGGTTAAGTGCTGTAACTATTGTGTTTACTAAATCCGGGTAAAGTGGTAGGCCCGGTAATTGGCTGTGATTATAGAAGTGTTATTTTTATGTAGGATGGGTTCCACTTCAATGAAGAGATGTCCGTTTTACAGGGGAGGTTCTGCAAAATTTTTTGTAGAATTTTCTCGTAAAATGTGATATCGAGTTAAACGAACTAAATCATATAACACATTATAGTTATAGTATGATAATATAAGTTATAATCTTTAAATAGAAATCTAGAGCCAAATAGGAACTAGGTTATGTTGTAATCTAAATTATATTCTTTTATTTATTCTGTAGAGAGTAGCCGAGCCAGAGACAAAGCCGATAACTCCGGAGAGCAGGGAGGCGCTCGTTCCACCTATGAGTTAATTTCACATTTATAATTTGCTCGTAGAATGCATTATTAGTAATATATATAAATATTATTATTATTAGAATTATTATTATTATTACTAGGATTATATATATATATATATATATATATATATATTATATTATGAGGTAAATGGTATCTGTATATTGTGAATTGTATGTTATGCACATGTTTTGTGAATCTGTGATTGCGGATGGAGGATAGTTGTAGAATGAGCTACTTGGTGTGTGTAGGCTGTGTGCACGCAGGAGTCAGGTATGTTTACTAACTTGGGTTTAAGGACGGGGCTTTCTCGTGAGACACCCCGGGCTCCGATCTTATTTATTTTATTATGATTATATGGTGGCGTGCTCGTGAGAAGCTCTTGTTGTCCGTAATTATTTAATTAAGATCTGGGGCTTGCTCGTGAGACGCTCTGGGTGCCAGACGAATATTATTGGAATAAGAGAACTATTTGGTATAAGAGAGCCTGAAAGGCTATTTGAGGGAATTAGAGGTCCATTAGGTGTTCTGCCTCAATCCGCCTCCTTATTTACTATGTATGCTGCATTCATAAGTGTGACAGTATGTATATATATAGTATTATTATATATAAATATAATGTGTGTGACTACCTGCGAGTTAGGTTGCATTTCATAAATGTGTTATTAATTCACTAAGTGAGGTCTGACTCTCCTCAATTTAAATTTTTTTCAGGATTCTTCTCAGACCTCACCAGCCGGATCTCTACGCCAGACTTCTTCCTCTCCGGTAATTTTGTGCAGGTTTCCTGCTTAATTATTTGGATGTATTATTATTATTATTCTAGAAACTGCAGTAGTAGCCTGTTGTATTAGGATGTTACATTTAAGAGTATGCCGGTTATGTATTGGTGTGATTATGATGTTATTACTTATAGATGATTCTGGTTTATGTTTTAAGTGGTATTAGCCCTGTGAGGCTCAGCTAACTATACTGGATGTATTATGATTATATGACATCATTATGGACTATATACGTTTGTTATAAGCAGGTTGTATTTATTCTTATGGAACTAGAGTATATAACTCTAGTATGTTATGTTGATATATGATGTTTATCAGGTTTTAGGCTAGCCAATACATGTTATGTTGATATACGGCTTCCGGTAGCATATAGCTTTCCCATTCCATGGCACAGGTCACGTAACTGGGGTTAGGTCATGACAGTTTTAACCTAAACTTTTTTATTATCTGAATCTAAAGATTCCTTTATAAAAACTTCAGAAAGAAGAATGTTTAAATCGTCAATTTTTTTTAAAAGAAGCTTTAGTAAACCTTTGATTTCTCAAAATTCACCAAGTGTAAAATTTGGCTTTAGTCGTACAAATAGCTCATCTAATTCAAAATCACTTGTTCTTGTGAAACCATCAACATCTCATCACTTCATTTTAGCATCTCTTCGTACTCTCCACTTTGCTTGTTTTTTCATTTCATGATTTGAGCATTTCTTGTGTATTGTCGTGTGTGTGTAGGACATTTTTCGAGCCCTTTACTCCTTTTTTATCTTGACAAAGAGGGGAGAAAGGGAATCTGGTAGCTTTTATGTTTTTTATGCCTTCTTTATTTTATTTTTGAAATTTATAGGGATTACGCTTTTTATCTAAATTATGCTATGTGTGTTGTTTGTTTACCTTGTGTTACCTATATTAATGATTTTTAAGTTTTGGTTATCCAAAATATAGGCAACACTATGTCAAATTTATCTAAAATTCTATTGTGCTTACATTGAGGGGGGAGTTTGAGCATTTAGCCTTAAATTCCACTCGGATTGACTTAGATTTTGTCAACATCAGAAAGAAGGAAAATGTTGAACTAATTAGGAAAATTAATCTCCAATTTTGATATTAACATTTATTTAAGTCAATTCCTAATTCTAATAATTTAATTAGAATTTTTCAAGAATATTTGGTTTAGGGGTTGAGTCAAATTTGAGAACAAATCCGAGCACAAGAGAAAGTACTAGTTGTTTGTCTATTACACAAAAATTGCTAGATGTCTTGTTTATTACACAAGAACTACCCTCTGTGTTGTCTATTTCAAGAGAATTACAAAAAGAATACTAGTTGTTCTAATGCCGAACTGAGATTTGTGCTGTGTTAAGCAAATGGACCACATTAGCATATGGGCATATTACTCATTGTTTAAATTGTTCAAAAATTATATCTTGCTCGTTGCTTAACTTTGGGCGCGTTGCTTATGCCTTTGAAATGGGACACGAGCCATTCTTTGCTCATCGGCTAATTGAATCGAAGCTTGTGCTTGTTTAAGCAACGATGTGTCAATGAACATGACACGAGCAAATATGCCTGTTGCCTAAATAGGACAGAAGCCAAGTATTTTTAATCAATTAGCAAACGAACTACCAACAAGGTCCACACAAACAAGGTTTACTCATTGCTTAAATTTGTTAAAATCTGAGACTTTGAAGTAAATTACACAACAAGGTACACACAAGCTTACAACGATCATTGCACTTTATTTTTCTGCTTTTTATTCTTGACAAAATGAAAAGAGAAAGCAGGTCTAAAATTTAACAACGGCTCTTTTGGCATTTCCAACAGTCTCATTTTATCAAGAGGGTATAAAAGCAAGCTACGAACTCAATTAAAAGGTAGTCAATTAATTTGAATTTATTTCTAAGCTATTGTGAATCTTAATTTGAGTTTGAGCACAACAATTTCATTTTTCTCAAATTATTTATTTGTAGAGCCTTGTATGCTCTTTGAATTCATGATTAAATTTACTCTAGGGTTTGAGTGAGGTTTAGGAATTCATTTTGTGAAAGGTTTAAGTGTTATCCTAAGGTAAAAACACTTGGGTTCAAGGGATTTTTAGAGAGAGAAACACTTGGGTTAAATTTTTGGGTCAGCCTTTTGGAAAATTCAATGTATATGGTTTAGTGTGATCCTAAACACTTGTATTTGGTTTATTGATAATCAAGGAGTGGACGTAAGGATTGGATTGATTCTCGAACCACTACAAATTCTTGTGTTGTGGTTTGACTGATTTAATTTTTAGTTTCCACTAGGTTTTAGTTTATATTAATCAACCAATTCACCCCCTTTTGGATGCCAAAGGGATTTCAAGTGATTTTCCAATTTAGTATATGTGGTTTTTTCATGACAAATCAACATATGTATTGTATTTTGTTAGCAAATCATTGTATATCATAGTATTTTAAATTTGGGAAAATTATATTATTTAGCCAAACCTTTTCGCGAATTGTCAATCTTAACCACTTCTTTAAATTTTGTCAATTTAGCTAACAATTTTTCGTTTTATGTCAATTTTAGCCTACTTGAAAATGATGTGGGTCATCGATGATGTGTCATTTGCAACTAATGATATGTCTAACATTCTTTTGCCACAACTTAAACAAATTATCAAATATAACCATAACTTTCAGTACATTGTCAAATTTAGCTACAACTTTTAAAATTTTATCATTTTAGTCTATCTGACAAGTAGGTGTAACAACCCGAAACTAATACAATATATTAGTGAATTAAATACATAATAATAGTGATCAATCACAAATTAAAATTCTGATCAAACTCCCTTCCAAAATATTTTTTTTAAAAAAAATAAAGGTGACAACGATCGTTGTTACATTCACAATGATCATTGCTAAATGTACAACGATCGTTGTTGGATGAACAGTGATCGTTGTGAATTTCATGAAAATGGCCAAAAATTCCAGTAAGGTAGACGAGCTCGTGGGAAAATAACAACGAGCTTGTTGCTAAACAGCAACGATCGTTGTGAATAGTGCAACGATCGTTATGAATCAAAAATCACCCAAACGAAATTTTTGAATAGAAATCACAGTTTAAAAATAGTATTTTCGACTTTCCTCTGTGAAAATAAACTCCAACAGGCTCAAAATCAAATTATATATATATCAAACTTTTCAAACTATAAAATACAATAAT
>CANYLF013128912.1:0-13900 GCA_948193215.1 Bocquillonia castaneifolia
CATCCTCAGATTCTTCCCAAACATACCACCTAAGAAAATTCAAAACAACTCTACCAATGCAGACAGAAGGACAATAAATCACTGAGAGACTATTTGGAAAGATTTAACAACAAAGTCACCAAGATAGATGACCTGAACATCTACACGACTGTCTAGGCCCTAAAAAAAGGAACAACCATGGGACGGCTAACATATAAAATCTACTCAAAACCACCAAAGACATACCAAGATTTGATGATAATGGCCCAGAAGTGTGTCAGCATCGACGACGGGAGAAGATATAAGAAATCAGAGAAGGAAGACATAAAAGGAAAAAAGAAAGAAAAGAAAGAGGAGAAACCAAAGCCACAGATCCATCAAGCTCACATCCCGAGACAGAGCTATCGTCCATACAATACTCTCAATCGACCCTACCAATATAGTTAAGACATAAGAGAAAATTTCACTCCCCTTACCCAGTCTAGAACTAGTGTGCTCATGTGGATAAAAGATAGTCAAACTCTATACACTCGTCCCAGACCAATGATCCAAAGATCAAGGAATACAAGTCATTTTTGCAAGTTTTATGAAGATTATGGACATGACATATAGTATTGTTTCAAACTCAAGAGAGAAATAGAAAGGTTGATAGAAACTGAAGCATTAAGGAAATTCATTAGTCAAGCCAAAGACGTGCCACCTCCCAATCCGCCAAAAGAGTCACAACCAGCTGCAGATCCTAAAGGAAAAGTAGTCCTGGGAAAGGTACATGTCATGATTGGAGGAGAGTAGTGTTCAGCAGCTACTGATAAGAGGTCAATGGCAAAAATCATGAGCATAACGCTACCAAACATGCCAAGAAAGTGTCTGACCGCCTTGCCCCAGTCATCACTTTTAAACCTGATGATGGAGCTCACGTATAAGCACCACATAATTACGCGCTAGTTGTGGAAGCAATCATAGACAACTATGCTACCAGCCGCATACTAACAGATGAAGGAAATTCCATAAATCTAATCACGTGGACAGCATACAAGCAAATAGGAGGATCTCAGTTAAGCATGAAGCACTGTTCTACACTAGTTTTAGGGCTAAACGACACACCAATCCATCCTATTGGACTAATGGAGCTCATGGTGGAATTCGAGAGAGAACAGCAATACAGCAGGGGGATTAGCCTACAACGTAAACCTTGGGTGGCCATACTTGTACGATTCAGGGGCGGTAACGTCCATCCGATACCTAACAATGAAGATTCTAGCAAATGAAGGTGTGGTGGTAGTAAGGGGAAATCAGGAGGCAGCTAAAGCATGTTACATAACCACTACGACTGAGGTACTCCCTATTGAGCAAATTTTAGAGATTGAATCGGAAGAACAGATTAAGTCGATCGATGAAACAAAAATAGCATAGCTAACAGAGGAAAAGGAGGTCAAAATTTCAGCAAGGTTGGATGACTTAGAAACACCCGTTATTGACAAGTTGAGAAGATACAAAGGACTTTTCACGAGCAAGGCTTCAAAAATCACAGGAGTGGATCCAGTCATTGCATCTCATGCCTTGAAAGTCGACCCCAAGCTAGACTAGTTGCATAGAAGAAAAGACCAATGTCAGCTGAAAAGGAGAAAGTGACTGCAAAAGAGGTTAATAAGCTGGAAAAAGCGGGGTTCATTAGAGAGCTCATATATACTAAGTGGCTATCCAATGTTGTCATGGTAAAAAAGGCTAATGAAAAATGCAGGATGTGTATTGATTTCACTAATCTCAATAATGCATGTCCAAAAGATAATTACCCTCTACCTAACATCGACAGACTTATTGACTCTACTGCTTATCACTAGCTCATCAGCCTCATAGATATGGCCTCCGGTTATCACCAAATCTCCATGAAGAAAAAAGATGAAGAGAAGACGAGCTTCATCACACACAAGGGCACCTACTGCTACAGAATGATGCCTTTCGGCTTAAAGAACGCAGGGGCGACTTATCAGTGACTTATGAACCTCATGTTCCAGGATCTTATTGGCGATGTGGTAGAAGTATATGTTGATGATGTCATTATCAATAGCAAAAAGAAAGAGGATCACTCACGCAGATTTAGAGAGAGTATTCAACATGAAAATGAACCCAGATAAATGCACTTTCAGGGTCACAGCTAGAAAATTCCTATAGTGCATAGTATCTGGCAAAGGAATTGAGGCAAACCCAGAAAAGGTCCAAGCAATTGTCAACATGTAATCACCAAAAACAATAAGAGAGGTCCAAATTCTCAACGGTAAGATCACAGCATTAGGAAGATTCATCTCAAGCTCAACCAAAAGTTATTTACCATTCTATCGTAACCTCAAGAACATCAAACAGTTCAAATGAGGGGAAGATTATCAGCAAGCGTTTGACGACCTCAAGAAGTTCCTTACTTCACCACCTTTGATCAGTCGGCCCATCCCAGGAAAAACCTTATTTTTATACCTTGCAATGTGTAAAGAAGTGGTAGCATCGGTGCTCATTAGGGAGGAAGGATCAGAGCAGATGCTAATATACTAATGCTAATATATTACGACAGTAAAGTATTGAAGGAGGCGGAAGTCCGATACCCAATGGTAGAAAAGCTGGCAGTAACACTCGTTACCATGGCTGAAAGATTAAAGTATTACTTCCAAAGCTACCCGGTGGTTATGAGAACTGATATCCCTTTAAGAAAGGCAATGCAAAAGCCAGAACTTTCAGGAAGGTTGGTAAGGTGGTCAATGCAACTAGGAGACTACGGGATCAAGTATGAAGCAAGGAAGGCAATGAAAGCTCAAGCCCTGGTAGACTTCATTATTAAAAGCACTGGCGAACCAGAAACGACCATCTACAAGGCACAACAGTGAAAACTTTTTATGGACGGAGCGAAGAATGAATAGGGAGCAGGGGCCGGCATAATATTGAGAGGACCAGATAAAATCACCATCAGGTACAGAGTGTGAATCTGCTTTGACATCATTAAACAATGTCACCAAGTATGAATCTTTGATCACAAGGCTAGCCCTAGTAGTCAAAATTAGAATGGAAGACCTTAGAATATTCAGCGACTCATAGTTGGTGGTAAATCAGGTTACAGAAAACTTTCAAGTCAAGGATGAGATCGTAAGCAAATATCTGGCTAGAGTCAAGGAATTACTGTCAGCAATCGAAAGGGAAGGAGGACAATGGACAATCCACCAGATTGATAGAAGTGAAAACACAGAGGTAGACCTCATAGCTAAATCTACCTCAGAAGGAGGATTGCTATATCTCGGCATGGAAATGAAGGAAGAACTGCATCAACGAAGCATAAACCATCCTCATGTATTCTTTGTCCAGGAAAGCGATGACTAGATGACTCCACTGATTGACTACCTCAAACATGGTATTGTCCCTGAAGACCCCCAAGAAGCCAGCAGACTAATAAAACAAGCAAAGAACTTTGCTTATTACAAGGGTGTGTTGCACCGGACATCTGAATCACATGGCCAAAGCTAAAGAAAGATAGATCTTAAAAGAGATTCATGAGGGGATTTGAGCTCATCAGGGGTATAAAACTGTTAAAAGAAAAGCAGAACTTCAGGGCTACTTCTGGCCAATAATAGAGGAAGATGTTAAGGAATTGGTGAAGAAATGTGACAAATGTCAAAGGCATGCTGACAAAATTCATGTTCCGGCAACCAAAAGAAAGTTGATCAATAGTCCATGGCCGTTCTTAATATGGGGATTGGATATACTCAATCTTTTCCCAACTGCAGTGAGGCAGAAAAAATTCTTACTAGTGGCTGTAGACCATTTCACTAAATGGATCAAGGCGGAGGCAGTAGCAACCATAACGGTAGCCAAGGCAGAAGAATTCTTTTTTAAGGAAGTCATTACAAGGTTTGGCCTCCTGCACACACTTATCACAGATAATGAAAAATAGTTCGATTGCCAGAGATTTCATGACTTCTGTGAAAGAATGGAGATAGAGCACAGATTCAAATCTGTATCATATCCACAGACCAACTGCATGACCGAAGTCACCAACCGTAACCTTCTCACAAGATTGAAGAAAAGACTGGACAAAGCGAAGGGAAACTGGGTCAAAGAGCTTTACCAAGTATTATAGGCAGAAAGGACTACACCAAAGAAGGCTACCGGAGAAACCCCATTCAGCCTAACGTATGGAATGGAGACGGTAGTGCCAGTAGAGTTGGGAATCCCATCCTACAGGGTAGCCAACTATGACCCCAGCTCCAATGATCAATAGAGTCTAATTTGTAAAGAAATGCTAGCAGAAAGAAGACATCAAGCTATAGCCAGAGCCAAAGCCTATAAAAGGGAAGCCACTAGATACTGTGATAAGAAAGTCAAGCCAAGAGAATTCAAAGAAGGGGAGCTAGTCTTGAAGAATGCTGAGATAGGCAGGGGAAATGCAGGTGTTGGAAAACTTCAATGTAACTGGGAAGGACCCTACCAGATCTCTAAAGCAATGGGGAATGGAGCTTACTGGCTTGCATGCATGGACGATGAACCACTGCCAAGGGCTTGGAATGTTCATTATCTTAAAAAATAATATTAATAGAATGTAACTTCCCCTGAAAAATTAATCAATGAAGTGAGCACTTCCCACAAATGTTTCTCCTTACTGATCCGAGGCCCAAGATCTCTCTAACGGGAACTCGGCACAAGGTAAGTGATTTTGAAACAGATAATAACTTAGCCCCGTGAGACCCAAAACCTCTCTAACAGGAACCTTACTAGACACATGGCAAGAGAGTCTCAAACAGATAATAACTTAGCCCCATGACACCCAAAACCTCTCTAACGAGAACTTTACCTGGCACAAGGCAAGTGAGTCTGAAACAGACAATAACTTAGCCCCATGAGGCTCAAAACCTCTCTAACGGGAACCTTACCAGGCACAAGGCAAGTGAGTCTGAAACAGACAATAACTTAGCCCCATGAGGCCCGAAACCTCTCTAACAGGAACCTTACCCGACACAAGATAAATGAGTCTAAAACAGACAATAACTTAGCCCTATAAGGCCCAAAACCTCTCAAACGGGAACCTTACCAGGCACAAGGCAAGTGAGTTTGAAACAGATAATAACTTATCCCCATGAGGCCCAAAACCTCTATAATGGGAACCTTACCCGGTACAAGACAAGTGAGTCTGAAATAGACAATAACTTAGCCCCATGAGGCCTAAAACCTCTCTAACAAGAATCTTACCCAGCACAAGGCAAGTGAGTCTAAAACAGATAATAACTTAGCCCCATGAGGCTCAAAACCTCTCTAACGGGAACCTTACTCGACCGACACAAAGCAAGAGAGCCTGAAATAAACAACGACTTGGCTCCATAAAGCCCAAAACTTCTCTAGCAGGAACCTTACCCGTCGACACAAGACAATTAAGTCTAAAATAAACTTAGCCACAAGAGGCTCAAAATCCCTTTAGCAAGAACTTTATCCATCACAAAGCTAGTAAATCCAAAACACACAACCCCGATTAAGAGGCTTTAAACGGCTAAACCCTCAAAAGGACAAAGCTGAAAATAATTAAAAAAATACAAATTCAACAAGCAACGTTCTCATCTCAAAGGAATCGACAGAATGAAAATAAAGATAAAACAACACTACATATAAGATAAAAGGGAGGAAACAGTAGGCTAATTAGAAATTATAGAGATTGTATTCCTTTGTAAAATTTACATAATGTGCATTAGCCGTGAAAAAAAGAACAGCTAACCAGGTAATGAATACATAAACAAAAGTAAATCTCTACATATGACTAATTACAAAAGCTTAGATAAGATAAAGTCGCTAAAATCCAAAACAAAGTCACCAAAATCCAAGATGAGAAGAGAACGCCACAATCAAAAGTAAGCCCGCTAAAATCCAAGATAAGGTGGCCAAGATACAAGACAAAATCACCAAGATCCAAGACAAAGTTGCTAAAATCCAAGATAAAGCGGTTAAGATCCAGGACCAAGCGGCTAAGATTCAAGACAAGGCGGCTAAGATCCACGACAAGGTGGCTAAGATCTAGGACAAGAGATTACCCCTCCGAAGATTGCGACACTATCGACAATGTCAAGGTGGGAGTAACCGCCTTTGTATGGGCCGAAGGAGTTGTCGGAAGAGAAAACTTAATCCAGGAGAGAAGCTGGGAGGGAAGATAGTTGGCCACCAAAGCCTTTTTCTTAACAGCTTCAATATCTGCCGAAATGCGGCCTACAATATGAGAAAACTGCACATCTAAGAAGTCCACAGCATTAGCAGGCTGCCAATAATGTTCTTTCAAATAGTGTTCCTTCATCTTCGCCATAGCATGAATCAAACTTAGAATCACCATCTGACCGAGCTCCCAGATCCTATCTCCTTGTTCTTGGATGCAACTTATGGCATCCTGAGTAGTCAGTGAGCAGTATTTTCTCTCGGCAAAAAGGAGACCCTCAGAATGATCCAGCTTCTCCTCGAGATCTCACACCTGGCTTGTCAAACTCCTTTTCTTAGCTTTTAACGGCTCTAGCTTGTCTCTGGCGACCTCCAACTCTCTTTTCAGGCATTCTATCTCATTGTCACCGCTCCTCAATGTTCATCGAGCCTCCTCTTTCTGTACCAACAGATGGTCATACGCTTTTTAGAATTAAATGTGAGTCACACTCATTCGGTTATGAAGAGTGCCCATCGTCTCAGTATAATCATAATGGCCTTTCATTGTGTCCATAAATTCATCATTTGGGAAGGTAATGGCAATAAGGGGATGTACAAAAGTAACAAGGAATGAAAAATAGAAAGCACTCAAAAGCAGACACTCACCAGGAAGTTTTCGAAAGTAGTCATGGATGTGAAGTCCGACAGACTTCAAAGGATTGACAGGGACATTTACCAGCTCAGCGGTAGAAAAATCAAACTCGCTATCAGAAATTTTGACATTGGCCTCAACCAACTGACGGCTCTTCAGTTTAGTCAGGGACTGCACACTCTTTTCCTTCTCCCGGTCCTTGGGCCCCTTATTCTTTTTCTTGATGGCCTACTCACCATGTTGGTCCCCACCCCTTTTTCTCCCAACCTCAATGGGGGCCCGCGAACTCACAGCTTCATTGCGGGGAGGCTCATAGTTATCAGTTGTATCCTCCTTTGGCCTAACCAATTTGGCAATGTCGGCTTGACTCATCAAGTCGGTCAGATAGCCGAAGTCCATGGCTATCACTGCTACAAAAAAGAAACACAAAAAGCAGTAACACAGACAATGGTTAGCAAGAAATAGCTCAAAAGAATCAGAAAACCTTACCCATAGTAACCTAAGACACTGACCTTCCTTAGTTAAGTCGGCAGTCAAACTACTAAGACGTCCCTCCCTACGACTCCTTAGAAAGCTCTGACAAAATACTTGGCGTTTAATCCAGCACTAGTGGTGGAAGCAAGCTCCCCCAATAGCTTCACTACAAATTTCTCGTTAGGAGAGGATTTATCGGGGATAGGCGAGAGCTTAGCGAAATCTAAAGATTTCATAAAGTTCTAACTCGTGGGGAGACCTCCCTAGGACTGATGCTTCACCCAAAAAAAAATTAGGACCCAAGGTCTTTAATGATTCCTGCAAGTTACCAATGAAAGCTCGACGATTCCTAACCATCAGTAGCACAAAAGGAGAGATCCCCAACCTTTTGGTCACAATAAATAATGATCAAAGACGGTTGAGGTGAGATTGAATCTTGCCCTTCGAAGCACCTCAGAGAGCACACAGATCTAACGAATGGAGTTGGGATGTAGCTAGCCAATTGGGAAATTGTACAAAGTACAAAGCTGGATGAAAATCTCGTCTAGAGGAAAACATAGGCTAGCATCCAACTGCTCGGCTACAATAACAGCTGACCCAGACTCATAAGTGTCTAGATATGAACGCTGGTCACTAAGTGTGTGTAGCTCAAATCCAGCAGCAAAACATCTTTCATAAGACTTTATCTTAAGCTCATCGATACAACTAACACGCCTGGTGAAGGATTGTGTGTGGGGACCAATGTTAGTAACCAAATTCTCATCGACAAGAGATACAACTCCAAAATCAATGTCAATAACCCGAGACACCTTGGACGGACCTTCCGTATTTCATGGCGGAACTACTCCGTCCATCCTAATAATCAAACCCCCTGCCTCCATGGACACAATATTTACAGCTGAAGCAGTAGATCTGACAACTTTTAAATCCTTAGGATTGCCGGTTAGTTCACCCGATAAAGACTTGTGAGGAACACCACTACTAGCCGAAGACCTAGAATAACCTAGAAAAACACTCTCAGCCATGGAAAGCTTACCTTTTAAAGATGAAAGAAGGCAATGAGTAGTAGACCCTAATTAAGGTGGAAGAAATCACTCTCCGAGAGCAAAACCAGCAGAAGTAAAAAAGTGAAACAAAATTACCAACACAGCACCATTATATATACTACTCCTTTGGCGCATAAAACTAACACCAACGTTTGAACTTCCAAAGGGATAAAAGGGCGTTCTGGTAAAATCCCCCACCGCATTTAATGCTGAAGTGTGAGAACGTGCTATGAGGCAAAACCTTACAATTACCCTGAGAATAAAACAGCGCCACGTAAGCAAGGCAAACAAAGAGGCATGAACATCCCAAAGGTCAAAAATGGAAGGGGGGAAACAAGAAGAACGCCCAAAATTGCACAAATAAATAAAATTTTTTAAATAAAATCTACAAAAAAAAACACATAAAAGAAAAAGATTAGATAAAGCTACATTCCTTGATTCCGTCTCACTATCTTTTCACCACACTCCCAGATTATAGACGACTTATCTATCTCCGACAAGAAAGAGAAATTACTGCTTGGAAACTTTTCTCGACACAGATCTCCTAACCGCCTGCCATATGTGGTCAAACTCTCCATTATTAACTCACCATTATCACGAGCAAGACGAGCCTTATAATCATTAGTCTCCTGGTGGATACGAGCCAATTCAGATTAAGGTGGCTATACCTCAGCCCCCACAGTGACTGCTTGAAGCGGATCGACACTTAAGATTAACCCCACATCGGGAGAAGTTGCCACATTCAAACTATCAACAATAGGAGCAAGCCGGGCTCATGAGTCCTCTAATTCCCTTTGTGAGATGGCTAGCTTTTCTTTTAGCTCGACATTCTCCGCCTGAATCTTCTCAAGGCTTGGCAGAACGGCATTTGCAGATAGAAGTTGGAAGTGGAGTTCAGACAATTTCTTCTCTAACTCAATTTTCTCCCCATCCAGCACCAACGACTTATGATATGCTCAACGGTGATAGCTATCTAACATCAGCACGCTCTCCATTTCCTCTAATTTATGATTGATGATACCCCGACATAAAATATCAAGGGTGAAATCCTCTCGCCAGAGGCTGGGTCCTCGACACTACGAGAAAAATGCATCACCTCGTCACCAACATGGGTATCCCAATAATTGCTCCCCAGAGGAAGGTGGGCAAAGACATCCTCATCTTCACCAATAGCTTCAGGAGGTAGTCTTTTTCTAGATCCATCCGCTTTGACGGGTCTTTTCCTTTTAAGATCCCTTTGAATAGACAAAACCCCACTAGTTGAAGGCGTCCTATCGGTGGCAGCTCTACTTGCAGGGGACCCAACAAAGGCGGTAGGAGAGTTAGAGGCGCTAACCTTATAAGCAGCCTTTCGAGCAGAACCGGACTTGACTTCTTCCCTACTAATGCCAGGTGTAGGGACTGTAGGAGAGGTCTCTATTCCAGTAGTAAACCTAGGAGGAGCCACACGAGGAGGACCCATTTTTCTTGCCAAACCTTGCTTCAAACTAGTAAGAGGAGCTATAGAAGGTGTCACCCCCTTTTCTGTTAGATCAGGTGAAGGCCTGATTTTCTCCTTCCCAAGAGACTTGGAAAGCTCAAGAAGCTCTTTCCGACTAGAGGTGGACAACCACCTTTCAATCTAGTCTAAAGAATTATCGATACGAGGATTGCTGCTAGAAGGAGGAACTCCCTTAGAATGTTCTAGGACGCTTCAAAAAGGTTGAAACTAGGGGTACTTCATCAAGCTTTTTTCTACACTAAGGTCAAAAGGGTCTGATATTTTCTCACCATCAAGAAGAAGACGGGCAACTCAAACTTACTCCTAGTCTAGAGTCACCTTCGGCTATCTGGTAACCTCAAAGGAGCTCTCCTCCTGGCGAAGATACGCCTGCATCAATTCTTTAGTAGAATGTTTGATCTATCGAATGGTCTCCTTTATCTTTTCATACAACACAAGTTCGTGAGGGCAGGACTATCAGCATGCCGGTTGGGAAGTGTGGCTTTCCACTGCTTAGGAAGATTGTTAAAGTTTGAATGCTCAACATATGTGTGGCGTCCCCTCAAGGAGGTCCCACCATCAGAATCCAAAGCTGTAAATGAAAAGCGCCTAGGATTCAATAAAATAAAAGCATTGGAGCCACAGCGAGTTGGGTAGTAAAGATAAAGAAGACGATCAGTAGTTAGCAGTTCCTTTTACTTTGAAAATAGCCCCTGGAGCGCCAACAAACAGATAAATAGTGTTCGAATGCACTTGAGACAAGGGAACGATGAAATCCTGATAAAATGAAGAAACGATAAAAGGAAGCGAAAACGGAAAACTAGACCGAAGCTGCTCGTGGTAAAAAACTATCTTGGTAGGCCAAGAAGTAATCAAAGCAGAAATATCAAGACCGGGACAAGACAAAGCAAAATCGACAGGAATATGGTAGACACGACGCCAACTTTCAAGATCAGCAGAAGTAGTGATACAATCCCAGACGTCCATTTTCAGACGGAGACTATTCCAATTAGGAGGATCAATATGATCAGGCCTTACGGGTCTTGCCGTACGTTTCACCCAGGCTATAAAACAAAACACGAAGCGGTTAAAAATTTCCTTCTGCTCTGAAAGTAAGCAAACAACAAAGGCCAAAGTAAAAAACACAAACCTCTT
Organism: Bocquillonia castaneifolia; assembly: GCA_948193215.1. Taxonomy (NCBI): domain Eukaryota; kingdom Viridiplantae; phylum Streptophyta; class Magnoliopsida; order Malpighiales; family Euphorbiaceae; genus Bocquillonia; species Bocquillonia castaneifolia. Next base: position 10,934 of record CANYLF013128912.1, read on the forward strand.
CTCAATTATTTAAGCATATCAATAGGACCAAAAAAACCCCACCCAACCCAACCCTGTACTCTAAATCCAACCCTATTTTTGCCTTTTTGCACCTTTTTCAAACACTTGTCCACTCTTGCCCACATTTATTGCCACATCCAAAGACATAAATTTCTACCTGTACCATTTCTCATCGGGGACTAGTGATAGAATAGGCCTAGAAGCCCAACAAGAGCCTAAAGATAAGTTATACTAAGCACTCTCACAGCTTTACAAAACACCTGGTAACCCCTCAGGGCGACATGTCATATATAAGAACCCTATAAATACTTGAAGATTCCACAGGTAAGCAATTTTCACTTTTAGCTCATTTATTATACATTAAAGACTAGTAACTAACTTGAGCGTCAGAGTGAGATCTGGGACCCTTGTCCTGTTCGACCACCTTTGTTTACTTGTGCAGAACTTAATGAAATCCCTATTGCAACCAAGAGGTAGGGTGAATTGGTTGGAATATAAAAATTAAAATTAAAAACTTTAAAGAAGATAGGTGGAGAAGAAGAAAAGAGAACACAGGAGATTTATAATGGTTCGGACAACAAATGTCCTACGTCCACTTCCTAATACACAATTAGGTATTCCACTAATCTTTAACTTGATTACAATAAGAGTTTTCACAAGTTAACTCACAACTTAGTATTTGCAAGGCTCACACTAAACCTTTACAAGAGTTTTTCTAAGGTCACTCAAAACCTAACTCGAGTGTTTTTACGGCTTACACTCAAAATCCAAAACCCAAGTATTTTCAAGGTACACACTTAAACCTTTTCTTATGTTTTAGTGTATCTCACACAATACAAAAACAAAGTGAAGATTAGAAGCAGAAGAATGAAGGTTTTTGCTCATAATTACAATATAAACTCTCAAATAACTTATGAAAATTATAACTCTTAATTGCTATTCTTTCTTCAAGCTCTTGTGTATGTTTTGATGCCTCAAATACCTCCTTTTATAGGCAGAAAATTTGAAGCTTCCATTCATAATCAACTAAGAAATTCAAACTTGATTGGTGAGACTCCATTCTTTAAGGCTACCAGCTTACTTGACAAATGTAGCATGTCTCCTTCAAAATTCAATATCTCTAGCTCTGGTTGTTGAAAAATTATGATTCCTTTTTTGTTAGAAACTAGACATCCATACCTTTTCAACATTATATGGCTTGTTTTCTATAGATTCATATATCATTTGCAATAATTCAAATAATGGACGCCTAAAGCATGTGACTTGCAGCTGGGGTAGTTTATATTTAAACATGAATATCTTCTTGTAGAAAATTCAAAATGCTTTACCGTTTTTTGCATTGAAAAGTAGACTTTTAGAGCTATAACTCCACCAAAATTCATATTAAAATGATTTTTCTACATTTTTAGCATAATTTTGAAGACAACCTATGTGTTCAGTCCCTTGTCTGACAGCATGACTAGAAATCACTCAAAAATTCATATCTTTAATTTTTTAACTCTAAAAATTCAAATAAAAATTTTTCTGAACACTAGGCATAGTGGGCTTTCCATCCATATAAAATTTGTTGTATATTTATTGCCCAATTAGTGTATTTAATTTGTTTAATTCAGCCCATCCGAAATTAACTCTGCACATTTAGTTTTCCTTAAGTCCTAAACTTCCAAAACCATGTCCAATGTGCATAAATTGTAGGTTTAATTAGCTCATGACATATTTTATCTTTTTACTCCAAACACTCACCAATTAACCCAAGTGTTTTATTGAGATTTACACTTGAACCTATCCACCTAAATTAAACACCATTATCCCAAGTCTTTTAATAAGGTTTACACTTGAACTGAACCTATCCACCTAAACTAAACACCATTACCCCAAGTGTTTTAATAAGGTTAACACTTAAACCTATCCACCTAAGCTAAAACACTCATAAAATCTCATTACCATTGTTAAGGTGTGGCCAAGTCTTATGACAAGTGATCTTTTGGCCCATTTATTGGTTTGGACCTCAAAAGCCCTTAAAAGAGTCTTCATTAAATGTTCTTATGCAATTGCATTATATTCATCATCTATAAACACACTTAGCAAATGCATTAGTATCACCAATGTTTTGTTATCATCAAAATCACAATTGGAATCTTAGGTCCTTGGGGCTAATAGTAATTTTTTTTAAGATTTAAGATTCTAATAATTTTTATGTTGAATACAGATATGAAATAGGGAATTGGAAGGTGATCTTGAATGAAAAAATTGATTTGTTTGATAGGAGAACTTAGGTATAATAATATATATTTATTTCCTGAATATTTAATTTTTTTTACTCATTAGTTATTTAAATTGTAGGTTGACCTTAAAGACAAGTGGAGAAACAGTAGCAGGTGAAGATTTGCATATACAAATAGATAAAATGGTGCAGGTGAAGAGCTGTAAATATCACAAATCATTCCAAATGTTGAAATCAACAAAGAGTGTGTGTGAAAACTATACTCGAGGTTAACAGATTTACTACTTGTTATTTTGAGAGATATTGTGGCCGCATTTCTAGGAAATGTAACAATGTTGGATTTCTAAGGTAATTTTTACTAATGATTCGAAATCAGCAAACAGTGTGTGTGGAACTATACTCTAGGTTAACAGATTTAATAGTTATTTTGAGGGATATTGAGGCCACATATCTAGGAAATGTAACAGCGTTGGATTTCTAAGGTCATTTTTGCTAATGATGTCTTCTTCTTCTTTTTTAATAATGTGCAGCTCTAATCCTATATCTATCTATTATCTTACACACACACACACACACACCATATTGAAAATTTTAGGATGCACAGGAAGAAGAGAGAAAAAGAGAAATTAAACACATAATAAAACACATCTCTGCACTTTTTTTATTCATTCATAAGCCTATATTTATAGGCTACAAAAATACAAAACAAATTCAAAAATAACTAAAAATCATAAAAAGCTCCT
>CANYLF013130165.1:0-10326 GCA_948193215.1 Bocquillonia castaneifolia
CAAAGAAAGAAACAAAAATAACCTCGTCCCAATACAACATACTCTTCGATTTCGAAGAAGGCATTGCAGGTCACAGGGTCACAATGCAGAACCAGCCACACAAATGTAAATTTGGGTTTTAATTATGCACTTTTATTTCATAGCACTAAAAAAGTAAGAAAAAAATCATCTCAAGACTCAAAGAGATTCGATTGAAGAACAAGTAAAAGACAATACCAATCGCCACGGTATCTCCATGGTTATTCTCCAAGCTATCTATCACTCAATCATGGCCGTACACGTCATGTCAGGTTAACGGTTTTTGTACAGTACAAGTGTGCAACTAGACTTGCCTGATCCCTTTGGTCCCCTTGTGATCCAGCTCCACTCTTATTGTGTTTTTGGTCCCTCCATTGGATATTGTGTACCACCTTATTATCACTATCTGTTTGTGTGTTGATTTGGATCCTCCATTTTGTATTCAAAGTAAATGCCAATTTCTTGCTTACTTCTATTATACATCCAATTCATATTGTGTATCACCTTATTATCACTATATGTTTGTGTGCTGATTTGGATCCTCCATTTTATATTCAAAGTAAATGCCAATTTCTTACTTACACTTAATACTTCTATTATACATCCAATTCATGATGTTGGCCCATAAAATATTGGGCTTCTTTTTGTCATACAGACTTTTAAGATCACCCATCATAAGAAAAAGGGTAAAATAACCTCTTAAACTTTTGACTTCTTAACTTTAACTCGGTACAACTAGATCTTTAAATTTAAAAAAATTTATCTTAATGTAATTAAATTTTCAAACTCATAAAAATTTATATTTTTTATTGAGCAAAATAAATTTCATTTAAAAAACGTAATACAATATCACGTTATTAAATTAATTTATATTAAATAAAATTTTATCTTTTACAACATGTTTGATATAATAAATTTTATATTTAATTTATCATAAATATTATATGAAATTTATATTTTATAATTGAGAATTTTTTAAATTTTATAAAATTTGTTACAATTTAATCAATATTTTTGGGTAAAATCAATGAATTATTAAAAAAACAAGTGTAAAATATATTTTATAATGATAAAAAGTACTTAAGATATTTAAAATGATATAATCAATATGATAAATATAAAAAAATATTTTTAAAATAAAAAAAATTAAATTTTAGAATAAAAAAATTTCAGTATTTATTAGTACTTTTATTTTTTTTACTAAAGAGTGTAATTGCACTAAATTTTTTATTTTAAAGACCTAGTTGAATTAAGTTAAAATTAAGGGACCTAAAAAAATCTTTAATTAAAAGTTTGATGACTTATTTGGCTCTTTTACCAAAAAAATTGTTATAAGATTAGTCATAGAAGAAACTACATATGGAATAGAAAAAGGAGGAATTAAATCATATGGAATCACGATTGTAGAGAGGTAGAGTCAATACTAAGAAGATAAAATTATAGTTGAAGTAGTGAAGTAATAAATCTATAACATACTTTATGTTTAGGGGTAATTATGATTTACCCTCTGTATTTTACCCTAATATACTAAATGTCCCCTCAAGTTTGAAAAATACATTTTTTTCCCCTTACATTTTATTTTAATTATACTAATTGCCCATTTCTATACAATTTTAATCATTTTTTTATTAAAATAAAAATAAAAAATCATAAATAACATCAAAATATGATATTATAATAATAAAAATATGCAAATTGATGTCTAAATGTATTTTTAATTATAAATATAAATACTTATAAACTCTAATGATATATATATATTTATTAGCATTTTTAATTATTATAAAACATATTCAGTCACTAATTTGGATGTTTCTATCATTATAGTATCATATTTTATTAGTAACTACAAGTTATTACTTTTAATTTAATATAAAATAATAAAAAATGATTAAAATTATATGAAAAGGGGCAATTAGTATAATTAAAACAAAATATAAAGGGCAAAAAATGTATTTTTCAAATGTGAGGGGGCATTTAGTATATTAGGATAAAATACAGAGGGTAAAATGTAATTAGCCCTTATGTTTATTATGGATAAGAAAAAATTTCTATTTCTATCGGTGTGATAATGTGATCACAATAAGTGGGGAAAAATTTGTGAGAGCAACCGAAGTTTAATTATCCGTCCATGAGAAATAACTAGAGATGAATAGAGTGGAGGAAGAAAGTGATATATACTTAAAAGAACGAATTCTTTATTTAAGAGAATTGGAGAGAGAAGATAGACTACCCACCTAAAAAAAGGAGCACCCAAATCACCCATATATATATATATATATATATACATATTACTATATTTAATTAAATTATAAATTTATATAGTAATAAAATTTATGAGGTCGGAATTATACAAATCCAAATCCATATGTATAGAGGTTTTACTATATTTGACTTATAATGTTAGAAGCACCGTTTTCTATGATGCAACAGATGACCTTGTAAATTCTAGGTCTCTCGTGTTATCCATTAGGCGGCTTGTCTCTAATTTACCTAATTTTCAGTTTAAGTATGTAAGGAGAACTCTTAATAGGGCTTCTGATTGGGTAGCTAAGGCAGTTTTTAGTCCTACTCTACCATCAGATTGGTTTTTTAACCCGCTCTTTTTTCTTGTTTCCCTTCTTTAAGTAATGAAATCTCTCTTCAAAAATAAAAATCCGCTGTATTCATGCATGCCATTCATGTTAGGTTTAAATATGCAAATTTGCAAAGTACAAGTGGGTTTGGTTTTTGGTGGACTATTTAGTGGCAAAAAAATTGGGATTCTTATACCAGATGCTGTTTTAGTGACAGACTATAAATGTACTGATCAGCCCCCCAAAAGTGGACTTTTATGAAGAATTCAGTGTGTTAGAAGAGAACCCAACACAATTCACATGCTATATAATGTGTTTCCATAAATAAACTGGTGAGACATTCATGACTCCTGAATCATGAATCTTATGGCTCTTAGACCTACACCATTGTGCTACGAAAGATTTTTTTCTTTTAAAAAAAAACCCAAATAAGAATGGTATTTTCTTTTTGTCAACTAATCAGCACTCAAAACTTGAATTAAGTGACTTCCACTTCTACTTATTATAATTAAAAGAAAATCAAACATATTAATACACCACTTTATAGAAAAAAAAAGCTTATATATAGCTTTTTTTATTACTTAAACTAGCAAAAAAAATTGTTGACTTATACTAATGTGAAATTTGAAACAGTGGCGGAGTCAAAAAAAAAAATTGTAGGGAATGGTTAGGTTTTTGCGGAGATCGGATCAATAATTATGTCATTTAATTTAAATTTTACAACGACATAAATTTCCTGTTATGTAATAGTATTAGTTTTAGATTTTTAAATTCTTTTTATTCTAAAATTTAAACTTTTTTTAAAGATTTATAATACCTTTCCAAAACTATAAGAGAAGATAAAATACCAATAACGTAAAAAAATCAATAAATTTATAAAAAAAATAAATTTAGCATTACAATTCTCAAGATTAGACCAAATAATGAATAATATTTATATGTTTTCAATAACACAGCAGAATAACAAAAGAAATTGATAAATTTATTATAAAAAATACAATTTTTCTCTAATTAATAAGTTAGCTAATTATACTCAAATTAACTAATTAATGATAAAAATCATAAAATTATATCCAAAATAAATTCAAAACTTATTTAGAATTTTTAATCAATACATTAATAATAAATCACATAAAATATTATATAATTAAACTTATATATTATATTACTTGTATATTGTAAAAATATTAGTGATATGTACTAAAGTATAATAGTTTTATACCGCATATCACAAAAAAAAAATCACACATCACTAAATGAAAAAAATATATAAATACATTAAATATATATTTTTTACACTTTTCCGTTATTGATTTTATGGGTTATCTTTATCCACATCAATTGCTAGCACTCTTCAATTTTTTTTATCCACTATGAGGTTATGAACCATTTAAACTTGTTTTCTTTATGTAAATAAAATTGTATAATTATATTTTACAAAATGAACATATAAGACATAATAAATATAAAATTTATTATCATGTTTATTTTTTTCAATTTTATATTTATTACTTCTCTTTTTTTATAAGGCATTTTTTTTATTTAACAATAGACTAATAATTATAGTGATTTGATTTTTATTCATAGATTAATAAGGATAAGTCTTGAGTCTTGAATTTTGGGAACGACTCTCACGAGAAAAAGGAAAGGATGGGATACACGGAATTTACCGGTCAAGAGGTGCGATCACCCCTGCCTCCGCCCATGATTTGAGATGACTAAAATTATAATTTGGAAGGAAAATGGAAAGAATGGCCAATATATGGTTGATTTGAAGTAAAAGTGCGGTTGTCATGTGAAAGATGTATGGGTGATATTTTTTTAGCAGAAGAAAAATGTTAGTGTTTCCCTTCCTGAGCACATAATCTTTAGAAACGAAGGCTCCCGAGTATTTAACTACATTTAAAAAAAAAAAAAAAAAAAAGACCATAGTCCATACATCCATAGTCCTGAGTTGTGGGTAGACAAGCAGGCAAGTGGGGCTCATGGGCCATTCTTGCCCATTTTATCACCTACTAGGACCAAAATGTAAAGATATTTTTTTGATATAGGTGGAGACAGTAATAACAAAAGTAATTATAATAACAATAAGGTGCACATAACTCATGAATTTGGTACTAGTTTTTAATGCATATAAGCCCACACTACCACCACGCTATTCTTGTGGTTCTGTGATGGCAATTTACAAGCTCCCATATCCTATCCTCAAAATTTTCATGCACTTGCACCTTCCTCAACTTTCATCTTCTTCATGTAATAAAATCTGCAATACATAACGCATAAAAAAGGCATCACATTTTCCTCATAATTCCTATATCGTTTCTCCGTTGGTAAATTATCACTTACAGAAATTTTCGCTGCTTCATCCTTGCTTAGGTTATATAGTCTAAATAAGATATTTTCATCAAGAGTCCTTCAATGCACCCGGTACATCATAAACCTATGCATATAAGATCATTAGATCTAAATAAATCAATCTGGTCCATTAATTTTCTAACCTATAACCTGATGGATAGGTAATAAAAGGAATGTCAAATAGACCGGATACTTGAATGGAAAGTTTGAAAAAAATTAAAACTACTAAAAATTTATTTGTCATTGATATCATTTGTTTAACATCTTTTGTAGTACAGTAATTTTTAAATTTGTTCATTTTAAATCCAACATATAAAGTAGTTATTATGGTTCAATATATATAATGGATATATAGCATAATTATGAAATTCAATGAAAAGTATTTTTTTATATACTCTTTAATTTCTATATAGTATAGATATTTAGCCTTATTTTATGGTAAAATATATGGAATTATAAATTATATATAATTTTGTCAGTACGATTTTCAATTATAGTTTAATTTTGGTCCGATTGTTTATACGTACCTTGTGGTTTTATCACTTTTAGCTTAGGTACCTTATGGTTTTTTTAGACAAATAAGCTCCCCGTGGTATGTGCATTACACGTTAATACCCTCTCAACTAATATGACTAATTGTTTATAATTTATCATGAATATAATTTGTATTTTAAGTGATAAAATTATTACTTTAAGTGATTTAACAGTAATTCAATCACTTTATTGTTGTAGCAAATTAAATTTACGTATATTTTCAATGCAACTTATGACTAAAGTACGTATATTTTTTAAATAAATATATAGTTTGTTAAACTTTTTTAATGATTAATATGATAGTCACTCACTTGATATAATATTATATAATTAAATTTTACATTATATTAATTTTTTTATTATAAAAAAATAACGATATTATTTCTTTATTATTAGTTGAGAGGGTTTTAAAGTGTAATGATTATACAAACTACAAGGTACTCATATGTCAAACAAATACCACACGGTACTTGAGTGAAAAGTGATGAAACCACAAGTACTTTCCCTAATAATAAAGCATTAGATATTTTGTGATTTTATTTTTCTTTTTAATTTAGTTGTCATAGATCAATCGATTAACTTATTATAAATCATATAAATAACATTTCTTTATAAGAGTTGGGTTTCATCAATTTATCATATCATTTTGTATAACGAAACTAAAATGGATAGTTTTTTTCATAATTAATTATCCCGTTTACATGGAGCCCTAGAGGAGTCTTGCTTATTAATGTTCCTAAAAGAGTCTCTTTCCATGCGGTCCTAAAGATCAATCTATCAACTTTAAGATGATAAAAAAATTGTAAAAAGATAAAAAAAAATTATATAGTGATAAAAATAAACTAAAAGAATATTGTAAAAAAAAGGAAAAATGTATACTAACCTGTATATATAAAAAAAGTATTGAAAAATATAATTATATTTACGTTATGTTTTAATACATGTTTAAATTTGATTACAATATGAAATATACATTAAAAGTATAATAAAACTAATTATGACAATAAAAATTATAAATTATAAGTTCTAATTTAAATCATAAATATTTTATGCATTTTGTTAAATTTCCTTGACAAAAAAGTATGCTCAACATATACGGAGGGGAAGTCCAAGTTTAGAACTAGAGATGGAAACGGGTTTGATTTCCGCTTAATAAGCCACATTCGAATCTGTAACCGTTTAACTATACAATACAATCAAGGGTATTATAGATAATTCAAATATTTTTTTGACTAAATTGTCCTTAATAGATGATTAGGTTAATCAAAATTTCATTGGAAATTAAAATGAAGTCATCAATACCATAAATGACAACACCATAAATGCCATTTAATTTCACTGGGCAAAGTTATTTTTCTTTTTCCAAAAATGCTAGATAAGCACGTCCAGCATTCTGTACCACATGGTAGGTGTGTTTTTAACTTTTGTTTTAGTGTTATTTTGATTGTAGCTATATAATTACAAATCAATCGCACTAAGTTTTATATTTAATTATTCGTTATACTTATATTCAATAAAGACACGATTGGAAATAAAATATTTACTAATAAATATTTAACTTGATTTTTGCCAACATATTTACTTATAAAATAAATTTTAACATTGATGTATTATTGATATTTTGATTTAGAAAAATACAATTAGGAATTAACTCTATTTATTTATTAAATAATGAGTAAACACATAATAAAATTTATATTTATATGTATACTATTAAATATAGATTAAAAAAATTAAATACATATGTTAAATTTTTTATTTCTAGTAAAATAATAAATTAACTTTTTTATTAAAAAAGTTTAACATCATATGAACATGATGGTACCTATCACCTCATGTTTTATTCGTTTACTAAATGATTTTAAAACTTAAACTTGATCATGATTTGTTTAGTAAATAAAATGAGTCTACGTGAAACTATTCAAACCTTGTGTATGAACTTACCAAAAAAAAACCTTGTGTATGAAACTTAATTTTTATATAAAAATGTTAATTTAAAATATTTTTATTAAAATTATTTAAAAAAATAATATTCTCAATATAATATATAAATTTTTAATTTATATATCAAGTTTATGGTTATGACTATGATAAGGATTGTTTTTATTAATTAAGATAGTGTGTTATATGAAGATATTTGGTTCATGGGTCAGATTAACTAATTCATAGGATTAGGTGTTAAGTCTTCGTTTGGTTCATTTTTTCAAATATGAAATTAATAATCCACTGGATTACTAAACCAATGGGAACAGGATTACTGAATCCTAGACCCCACATGTCTTTAACTAATCCTTTACTCATGGATTTACTAATCACAACTCTTTATAAGGGCTTTTTCCTAAAATGTCCTTAATTTTTCTATTAAAATTTCTTAAATAGCCTCACTTTATTTATTATTAACAAAATCATATACTGGTTAAATTTGTTTTATTCTTTTGATTTTTTTCTCTAAACATTTATTAATTTGTTTTTCATAAATTATATATTGTGAATAATCATGAAATAAAAAAAACACAATCACAAGAAAAACCCAAAATAATAGAATTACCATGGATACAATGCGACTCACTACAAATGAACACTATTTATCAAATGTGGAATTAGAAAGTTTTAGATTGTTAATCCTTAGAATAAATATTTTTTAACCAAATAAGGTGATGTCTTATTAATACCAATCATTAGTTAATCCCATAATTAACTTTATTCGTAGGAATATTGAATATTCCAACCAAATGACCCTAATGAACAACTTATTAGCTCCTAAATTTACAATCTCATTAACTCTTAATCAAATTGTTAACTAATGTAAATAAACCAAAAATATTAATGCTCAAGGTTAATTCGTTTAACTATATAAACACAATATTTAATTCGATTTTGACTCGTTAAATTATTGAAGTCATGAATAAACTTAAGTCGATTGAACAACAAATTACTCATAAGAAACTCAATTTATTTGCCCCCCTATCAATGAGTGTTTAAAAATCAGTTGGATCAAGTTGGATAGAGTAGCTAAATTAAAATCCTATAAATAATTTGGTCCAAATTATTTAAGAATTAAAAGTAAATAAAATATTAAAAGATTATTCAATCATATCGGAATGATAAGTTTCGATCTGTACTTATGAACAATAGGTTAAATTTATCGATATCCTCATAATCCAAACTTAATCATCAAATTCTTATAGTTAAATAAAAAAATTATTAACAAAATATAAGTACCTAGCCATATCAAAACGATATGGTATCGATCTCTACTTATGAATGATAGGTTAAATTTGTCGATACACTCATAATCCAAACTTAATTATCAAATTCCTACACTTAAATAAAAAAATTAATGTTTTGATTAAAAAATTATTAATACAAAACAAGTACCCGGTCAAATCAGAATGATCTGATACTGATCTCTACTTATGAACAGTAGATTAAATTTATCGATATCCTCATCATCCAAATCTAATTATCCAATTCCTATGCTTAAATAAAAAATTTAATATTTTCATTAAAAAACTATTGATACAATACAAGTTTCTAGTCATATTGGAACGATATGGTACTTATCTCTACTTATGAACAAAAGGCTCAATTTATCGATATCCTTACGATCCAAATTTAATTATGAAAATCGAACACTTAAATAAAAAAATTATTTTCATTAAAAAATTATTAATACAATATAAATACCTAGCTATATCGAAGGATGTGATACTGATCTCCACTTATAAATGATAGGTTAAAATTGTCGATATCCACATGATTCAAACCTAATTAACGAATTCCCACAATTAAAATAAAAAAAATATTATTTTAATTAAAAAATTATTTATACAATATAAGTACCTAACTATATTCGAATGATATAGTATCAATCTTTACTTATGAATGGTAGACTCGTGATCCAAACCTAATTATAAATCTTGAATAAAAATTTAATATTTTGATTAAAAATTATTCATACAATACATGTGCCTAGCCATATTGGAAAGATATGATATCGATTTTAAAAGATTATTAATGTAATATAAGTATTTAATTAGGCCTAATGTACAAAAAAAATCGAATCTTTTAATTTGTTTCACTACAAGAAAATAGTTAATCTGCATCGGATATCTACGACAGATACGAAATCCGATGCAGATATTTTATATTTGCGACGGGTCCGTTGCAAATCTATGTCTAGCAAGAAAATAAAAGAGCTTTTGTGACAGGTTATGTACATCCGTCGCAAATTTGGACGCTGTCACACCTCGCCCAAACCAAGCACGAGGTAAACTAAATAAATATTTTATCACCTTCACACGACTTTATTTAATATGAAATTTTTTTTATATGTATAAATTTTTTTTCTCTTAATCCTTATAATCAAATCATACAAATTTAAGTAATGTAATTCTCTATTGACTTTACATAAATATAAATAAAAATTTGTGGTTATATAAATTACCAAAAATCTTAGTGCAATCGAAAATAAAAAAAAACGTATTAATTATAATACCCAAATATTTTTATTATAAAATCCGATAATAAATTCATTACACATCATTTCAAATATAAAATATATTTTTTTATTCGATAATTTTACATATTATACATGTTCATAAAGTACAAGATATATCTTCACATTTATTTTTTTTAATATACAACCAAATAGTTCTCAACAGTGTAGTTGCCAACCTTAAATACTTCACACTGTATTAACAACACCAACACTCTAGCAACTCTCTCCTTACTCTGATGCCTTGCTAACTGAAAAATTTATAATAAAATAATGAGCGAAAGACTTAATGAATAGATATAACAAGCAGAAAATATTTAAACTTTGAAAATATAAAATTTACAA
>CANYLF013131024.1:0-11152 GCA_948193215.1 Bocquillonia castaneifolia
TATATATATATATATATATATATATATATATTGGCTTTTAAAAAAGGTAAATATAAAGTGATACCAAACTAATTGACCGGATGAGTGAACCTTCAAGACGAAGGATTTAACTAAACAATTAAACATCTTACAGAATTTTATTTGCTTCTAAACATCTTTTCACATGCATTTTATTTCAAAAGTATAAATTGCAAAACATAACACAAACAACAATCTTATAAGAGCTTAAGGATTTGAACATCTGCAAACAAAAACACAAAAACTTAACATGAATTTATCACCAAGCTAATAGAATCTGAATCACTTTGTGAACTTTCTGATGTTATTTGCTCTTCTTTAACTGTGGCATCTTCTTTTGTAGTCTCTTGTAATGACAAACATGGCTTTGGAGGCATTATCAAGCTTTCCACTTCTCCTTCGAGCATCTCTATGACTTTGTGCATTGGAGGACGATCACCAGGGTGTAATTGTATACACCATAATGCTACTATAAACATCTTCTCCGTCAGTTTTGTTTCCTCATTTGTGGCACTGGCATTCGTTGGTTCCATGTCCTTTCCTGTACAAAAATGATCGTAAGCCCACATAGGCAGATATATTTGGCTTGAATGCTCTGCAAATGCATTCAAGTTCTTCCTTCCTCCTGCCATTTCCATCAATAACATTCCAAAACTATAAACGTCTGCTTTATGTGAAACACCTCCTAGACTTTTGTAGCACAATTCAGGAGCCATATAGCCCATTGTTCCTCTTGCCGCTGTGAGGGATACCATACTATTGTCAAGTGAATATAGCTTTGCGAGTCCAAAATCTGAAATTTTTGGATTGAGTTTTTCATCGAGAAGAATGTTATGAGGCTTTATATCGAAATGTAAAATTTTCATATCACAACCTCGATGGAGATAATCAATGCCACGAGATACACCAAGAGAAATTTCATACATCTTTTCTTTGCTTATTACCTTGTTGCCACCATCTTGAGAAAAAATGTACTTATCTAGAGATCCATTAACCATAAATTCATACACAAGAGCACGCTTTGATCCCTCAGCACAATAACCAATAAGTTTTACTATGTTAGCATGATGAATTTTGCCAATAGTACCAACTTCACTCATAAAATCTTTCCCATTAGATTTGGACTTCTCCAACATCTTTATTGCAGCAAAACGGCCACTCTGTAGTTTTCCTTTATAAACACACCCATAACCTCCTTCACCTAACTTGTCCTTAAAACCTCTTGTTATTCTCTTGATATTAAAGTAAGAATATCTGATAGGCATTAGATCATTGTTGTTTTGTAGGAACTCTTCTATATTATTGAACATTGATAAATGCCTTCGTCGACATTTATAGATTAAAAAGGCGAAAACAAATGGAGCTCCACAAATGAATATCACTATGTGGTAGAGCGCTGCGAAAGGATAAAATATACTTATATGAGTAAATAATGGAGTTAATTGTAAAAAAAGTGTAAAATGTGTTAACCATGTGAGAATGAAATTATAGGATCAGATAAAATATTAAAAAGTATATGAATGTTTCATGATGCATCCAGAAAGGTTCTTACCTAGAAGAATGAGCACATAATACGCCAATGATAGTATATAAGCCCATAATTCCCCACCTGCAAGCATGAAGTCAAATACAGTAACAAATAGGTCTTGAAGTTAAAGGAACGAAAAATAGCAAAAATTACGGAAAAAAAAAACTCTTCATATTTTTCGCAATTGATGTATTTTTTAAAAATTAAACTATTTATTTTTATAAAAAGATTAAATTATTAAAAATAATATTTTTTTCATAAAAAATGATTTGTCTCTTTATTATGAAAAATCAAATTAATTATGAAAAAATATAATGGATTTTAACCTTTTTCATAAATTTTTTATAATTTTTAAAAATAAAGTACAATTACTTTGTTTCAAAATAAAATAACCGTAAAAAAACCAAATTCATGCAAAATGCCCCACGATGTGATCTAATTAACAATAATAAAAAAATATTTCCTCAAAAAAATATATTTACCATAAGCAAAATAAAATAAAATTCCACAATTTAGAATTAGACAATGATTTAACAAGACTCTCACAAAAAAACAAAATGTAAGAATGAGCTTTTCAATTATTGGATTTCAAAATAATAAATAGTAATTGAAAACAAACGATCGAATGATTTAGAGAAACTCAGTTCTCACCATTTATTTTGTGAGAATGTGCTTTTTGAATCATTTTTTTAGAATTAGATATCAAAAAAATAAAATAAAATCCTTCCGGTTAGAAGTATTGATGTACCACAAGTTGTAATGATTAAAATCTAAATATAATAACGAAAATTATTGCATGAAAAAATATTTTAAAATTAAAAAAATACTGATTGATTAACGTAATTCTTAAAATAATAAATATAAATAAAAAATAAAAATAAAATAACTTCATTAATAAATATTATAATTTATAAAGTGTCATAATTATTGAAATACACTAGTATTTCATATGAAAAAAAATATTTGTTTCTCGGTCATATTTCTAAAAGATTTTTATTGATCAATTAAGTTACTCAATTTTAAAAAATAAAAATTTTCATATACTAATTTGTTAAAAATAAAAAAGTTCATATGTAGGATTGTCAAAGTAATTAAAGTTTTTTATTTTCTTTTTACAAGTAATCAAAATGATAGTTTTACTAAAAAAATGGGCTGAGCAAAACCCAATTGACAAAAAAATTTAAACCAAATCAAATCGATTTAATCGAACTAAAGAGGTTCATATAGTTAAATTGGTTCAGTTTGGGATTGTATTATAAAACTAGTTCTTGATTTTGATAATATTTTTTGGGTCGATAAACTAAATCAAATCAAAAAATCAAAAATTCTTTTTTAATATATATAATATGTATGTATGTACTACCTCTGTTATTCTGCTTGTGTTTCTAGAAAAGAAAATTTATTCATATTTAGTTTTCACTTTAGAGTTCTAATGCAATTGTTTCTAATTTCTTCCAATTTTAACCTTCATTTACACATAGTATTTAATAATCATTTCAAAACAACCATTCATTTAACATAGTTAGAATAGTCTTTTGAATATTATTCCAATCATTTCCTTAATATGTGTGCAACAACCTTAAAAGACAATATATGTATGTATGCATGTATAAAAATATATGTATGTATAAAATATAATAACATTTTAAAGAATAATTAATCAAATTAAATAAAAATATAAATAGAATATAAAATGATCAAATCGAACCAATATAAACTAATTTTTTGGTTTGGTTCAGCTCGATTCAACTTGGCTTACATTTTTTAGGGTCAAGAATCAATCAGATTTGATCTAATTCAATCCGATCAACTTGTCTGATGCATAGTCTACTAGTTTTATGGTATGAATTATGAAACCTAACGTTTTGTTTTGCAAGTAGTCAAAATGACATGTTCTGATGCTGTATATACATGGATTAATTTGCTAGAAGTCGCTTGCTATGTTTATGTTTTGCTAGATTTTTTTCACGGGTAAATCAAATTTTAAAAATTAAGATGATACATAATTATCAAAAAAAAAGAAAAGATGATACATGATTTGCAATAATTAAAAATTATCATTAGATTGAAGAAAAAAAGCCTTATAAATCTTGAATTTTTTTAACAACTAAGTCATTTATAAAAGGATAATACAGTTCCGGAATGAATGTCAATCTATTTAAGCCACAAAGGGTTAGGATGCCATAAATGTTTATAATTTTTTTTTAAAAGAATAACTTTATCTATATCTTTCATTAACTTGTATGAGTAGAGTGATGCCATAAATTTTGTTTACTTATCAAGAACTCTAGAGCTCCATCCAGCTCGTTTCTTCGGAAGAGGGGAATTCTTTCGTGTTCTTTGTGCACTGGTTGCTTTGTCGTAGAGGAGACAATTGATCACCTCTTATTGATTGGCCACCTTGGATATGGTTCTTTTTAAGGGTATTGGTTTGTCTTTTATTATGCCAAATTCACTCCAAACCTTCTTTGAATTTTGGCATTCTATTATGATCTCATCTCCCTATAGTAAACTTGTTGGGAAAAATTCCCTTATTATTACACAGACTACCTTTAATAAAAATAATCAAACAATCACAGAGAAATTAATAAGACAAAGATTTACGTGGAAAACTCCAAAATTGGAGAATAATCACGGCCATTGTCAAAAGACAACCGAGAAAAATATTCACTATGTGGACAATTATTACAACCACACAATATAAAATACAATATTTTTCTCACACCCAAAACCCAAGAAAAATACACAGAGAGAACCGAGAGAATTTTTCCCAAAACTCTCTAACCCTCTCAATATATTTTTCTCTGCACTCAGTGTAATTGTGTGCTAGGTTGGATGATTACAAATGAGCAAGTGAAGCCTATTTATAGGCAAAGTTGATCACTTAAATTCAGTTGATCACTTAAATTCAACCACACAACCAATTTTGCAATTTGCAAATTCGGTGCCCACCATTGGAAGCCGCAGTTTTTGACTTTCAAATTTTTTTTTAATTATTTCGTTAGAATCTCCACCATAATTAAAAAAAACACCCATTGCCAAAAACATTGTCTGTCACCGACAATCATAATTCTTAAATAAGAATTATCATACTCCACCATAAAGAAGTATACCCACTTGGAATTAACACCAACTCCAAGACTTTCATCTCAGTACATGTCAAAAAACTTGCTAATAAATTATGGTGCAACTTTCACGCTGATTTTACGGAAGTTCATTAGCCATCGATATTCCTCTGTTCCACCACAGACCTTGCATAATTATCAGCCAATGCCCGGGTGTAAATCTGTGGACATACTACCAATCATATGTCCTCTTTCATGGCATCTCCAGTGGTAGCAATCATGCCATGAGGAAATATATTTTCCTTTAATGAAATTCACCATCTCCCTCTTCCAGTAAGACAATATTGGTAACATTATCTTCTTCTTTAGAGCTATTGGCCGAACCATCTCCACTTTTCTTGTAGTTCTTCTTTACGTGGCCAGTTTAACCACATCCCTAGCATACAACTTTCGCCACATAGTTTTTCTTCTTCTTCCCATACTCACAAACATCAAACACTGAATTTTCTAAAGGTCTGCTTTCTCCATTCATTCTTCCTTCTTCAAGAATTAATTTACTTGCCACCTCTGAGTAAACTGCACTTTCCTGCCCATACATTAAAATGGGTTACATGTGTTTGTAGGAAGGTGGAAGAGACAAGATGAATCGCAGGGCTTTATCCTCCTAATCTATGTTAACTCCAAGAGTCTCTAATTCAGAATTAATCCTATTCAGGGTACTCAAATGATCTGAAATTTTTGTACCTTTCTCCATCTACGATTTGTAAAATTACTCCTTCAAATAGAGCCTATTTGAAACACTTTTTATCTGGTATAATTCTTCAAGCTTATCCCAGATCTCCTTTGTTACAGACAGTCCAACTATATTAGCAAGGACATTCTTTGCTAAATAGAGATGAATTTGACTAGCAGCTTTCATGTCTATCTCCTCTCAGTCTTTATCGCTCATCGTGGGATAAACTAAGTCTCCACTGCTATCACTGGACACTTCTAAATCTCTTCCACAAGTCAAAGGGATTGGCCTTCCCTTCAATACTCTATACAATCCAGACTGGATTAACAAATCCTTGACTTACACTTGCCATAAAGCAAAATTAATTCTCCCATCAAACTTTTCAATATCAAATTTTGTTGTTAACATTTTTCCCGATTTTATTTTAGTGTAAAGAACACACAAAAGCTCCACCGCACCAAGGGTACTTGTAGGCCTTAAAAAATAAATAATAATCTACCTTATTTTCTGATGTTGAGGGTCCACCTTAGTAGCAATCACAGAGCATACAATAAGTAGATGTTAATACCCCAATAAGGCTCTGATACCAGTTATTGAGAAAAATTTCCTTATTACCCCACGGACTACCTTTAATAAAATTAAAATAGTCAAACAACCACAGAGAAATTAATAAGTTAAGGATTTACGTGGAAAACTCTAAAACCAGAGAAAAACCACGGTCGTTATCAAAAGACAACCGAGAAAAATATTCACTATGTGGAAAATTATTACAACCACATAATATAAAATACAATATTTTTCTCACACCCAAAATTCAAGAAAAATACACAGAGAGTACCCAGAGAATTTTTTCCAAAACTCTCTAACCCTCACAATATATTTTTCTCTGCACTCAGTGTAATTGTGTGCTATGTTGGATGATTACAAATGAGCAAGTGAAGCCTATTTATAGGCAAAGTTGATCACTTAAATTCAACCACACAACCAAATTTGCAATTAGCAAATTTGGTGCCAACCATCGCAAGCCGCAATCTTTGACTTTCAATTTTTTTTAATTATTTTGTGACAAAACTCTGGTCTTTATTGTGGTATCATATGGTGTGGAATATCTGGAAGAACAGAAATCAAAGGATTTTTTTTTTTATGATAGAAGACCAAATATGGAAGAAACTTTGATTAGATCTATTTCAAAGTCGGTTTTTTTGTATAGAAATAGAGACTCTAGTTTTGCTTATTTCTCCTTGGATGTTTATAGATGTTTTGGCAATAATTTTAGGATGTAATTTTTTCTATATTAATTGATGTAGCTTTAAGTGTGCGAAACCAACTAATTTTGGATTCCACATCTTGTGGATTAATAATATCTTCATTTATCAAATAACAAAGAACTAAGTAATAAAATATATGTAGAAATCAAGAAGCTATTATTATCGAGAAAATTACTTGTTGTCATGCCATTCTTTATGTAGAATGTTATTGTCTATCAGTAGCAAGAAATGAATGATCCAACAAGAAAGAATTTCCTCCTTACCTTTGAAAATTACCAGCTCCTCTGGCCACGCTATATGTTAACAAAAGGAAAGAGAATATTAGGCAAATCATAAATATCAGAATTCAAGCAAGTGAAATATATAAATTATTTAACATAAAATAAAAAGAACATGTCAGTGAAAATTAGAAAAAACCAATTTTTAAGTCCTGAACTTTTATGTTTTTGTCAATAAATATGATATGACATGTACGAATACATAACAATTAAGAGACAATAGCCAAGAGAAGTGGAAGGTGGTTTCATCTTTTTTTACCTAGCTTGTTAACCTAATGCTATTAATAACCATTCGGACACCACGTCTAGGGCAAAACCTAAGGTTTCTGATTCGTTGCCCAGGTCGCTACCTGAAGCCAAAAGGGACGGCCGTACATATGCACAAGTTGCTCAAGGGAAGAAAACCGGTTCCTGAAATCTTAGAATTTGTTCCTAAATCTGATTTCTCTTTGGTTGGATTTTTCTTTGGTTGCCAAAGCTAAGGAAATTGATTTTCTATTCAAAGCAAAAATATTTATAGTTGATTATGATGTCTCACATGAATCAGTCTCTCTCCATGAAGGAAGGTTTAGTGCTGTTACTTTTGAATTAGTTGAAGCCATGGATTCTTTTCTCAACTCTACGCCTCCAGGGTTTTCAGGATTTTTCTATGTGTTCGCAAATATTCAACCCTTCTTCATTAGCAAATTGCAATTGGTTTGGCTCAAGATCATTGGAGTTCCTTTCAATTATTGGGATGAGTCATTATTTCGGAGTATTGCAAACAAATTTGGAAATGTTATGAAATTCCACCCTTCGGTTTTCATTAGAGATAGACTAGACACTGCCCTAGTGCTTGTTTCTACGAATTCTCAGCTGTTCAATAGGGATACTACTCTTTCAATCGAGGGCAAGAATTTTGATGTCAATGTTTTGGAAATTGACTATCCTATTTTGTTTGGGCATCCTGCTCCACAGAATACTCAACTTTACGCTATTAATCTTTTGATTATTCTAGCCATTATCAACACTTCTTTTGTTAATTCTAAGAAATGCAAGACCGAGAAAATTTTGCCCAAGACATGACTGATTCCAGATGATGATTAGGTTACCGAGATTGTCAATCCTGACTTATACTCTATAAATAAGACTAGATTTATTTACAAAATGAACTTCAGAGTTAGAAGGATGAGTTTAAAATGTTTATTATAGTCAAATTTAATAATTGTAAGTCAAAGATATATGAATATGTTCTAAAACATCTGCAACTTAAGAATCCTAAATTTATTATAAAAATGCTTTGTATTTTGGGTTCATAATATTTTTAGTATTAGTATATTTTTTTACATTTTTAATCAATATTATTAAATGACAATAGATATTTAACTTCAACTTTAAATTATTCCATTGGAGAGAGTGTGAGTTCAATCAATTTGTGGAATTATGGGACTCAAATTAATCAAATTAAAAAGTTGAGGGACTCAAAATGATTAAATTGAAATTGAGGGACATCATGTATAAAAGTGTGTAAAATCAGGAGTCTTGATATGGTTTTTTCCTTTAGGCCTGATAGCCTAATATAATATGAACTTTGACCAATTTTTCAAACATAGCCCCAACTTATATCGTGTCAATTAGTACCTTGTACTTTGCATTTAGTGTCAAATATAGTCAGGTGTGTGTTTCATCTGACATATCATCCTTACCTTTTATTCTCTCTCCTAGTTGACAAGACACGTCAGAAAAAATTAGCTAGATTTGAGTTTGGGATATATTTGAAAATAAAATGAAAGTTTGAGATATACTTGGTTTCAAATCAATCTGATGTGTCTTGCCAAATAAGAGAGAGAATGACACTTAAATATGCCATGTCAAATGAAACACATGTTTGGCTGTATTTAACACTGAACGCAAAGTATAAGGTACTAATTGACATGATTTAAAGTTAATGCTTTATTTGAAAAATTGGTCAAAGTTTGGACTATACTAGGCTATTAGGCCTTTCCTTTATTATTTGTTTGATCTACACATGTTAAATTATAAGTTAAAAAAGGATTTGTATCAACTGATTCACATAATTAAGGGACTCAAATCAACCGATTTGTAGTTGAGGGACCTAATGCACAAAACTCTATAAGTTCAAGGCTTCAAAATGCCTTTTTCCAATATTATATCGTGTGTGTAGCTTGTATGTAATGTATGTGTGTTTATAGACACACACATATATTATTACTACCGTTTTTTTTTTGGTGAAATTATTACTACCATTTAATTTTCATATACACACACATATTTATGAACTTATAACAAAATATTCAATTGTTCTAAACTAAATTGACAGATGCAAATATACTTCAAACTCTAACACAGAATAACACAGAATAAGGACATTTAAAGAATTATATCAATTTTAAAGATGAATTCAAACTCTAACACGCAATAAAGACATTTAGAGAATTATATCAATTTTAAAGATGAATTCTTACCGACAATGAAAGAGGCAAGCCGTCCAACTGCAAAATTGAAAAGAAAAAAAAAAAACTTTAGTGAAATAGAAAATCAAATAGTAAATACTCATGTTTTTGTGAGGTATGTACTGTGAACTAACCTAGCCATATTTACATACTGAGGTGGAGAATTCATGTTTTAAGATTTTTTAAGTTATTTTTTTTTAGTTTTAGAAAGAATATTCATAAAATCTGGAAACTACATTGTTATAATTTTCAAAACAAAACGCACATTTAATATATAAAAAAATTAACAAAATAAAAATAATTTATTAAAAAATTCCAATTGAAAAACAATAACAACAATCCTAATTAAACATTTAAGTTAATTTTGTAAAAGAAAGTAGAAGAATTTACACAAGTGATAAAAAAGGTGAACAAGGCCATTGTACATAAAAGAGATCACATTGCCTAATACACCTGCAACAAAAAAAAAAGATATTAAATTGAAGATAATATTTATTATTGATAAGTGATAATATTAATTTGTCTAAGTTAAAAGAGAGGTATTGAATTATGTGGTTGACTAAACTTTCACTTTATTTTCATACAAGTAAAGCTTTTTTTTACTTGATTTTTATTTTTATGCACGGGAGTCATCACTTGTCAAACTTAGGAAATTTTTTACTGATGTAAAAGTTAAATGATGAAGTCGCTCAAGGCATAACCTAGTGGTTGGGATATATGTATTGAACTCTAAAAATCACAGGCTCAAATCCCCACTCCCCCATATAAAAAAAACAAAAAAATTGAATGATGACTATTTTTTTAATTATTTTTATATTGTTCGACATATCATTATCATATTTTTTTCTAATTAGTTAGTTAATATCAAACATATTGATTTCAAATAATTTAAAGAATTACTGAAAATAAACTTTTTTTCTATCACATTAACAAAAAATGTTCTAATTCTAGTGTCACGTAGACCTATTCATCGGGCGGGCTTAGATGGGTTCGGATCGGGTTTAATCGGGTTTGCATATTTCTTGGTTGACACAACCCTGGTCCGAACACGAACCGGGCCTATTTTTCAAACCCATGCCTGCCCAAACATGTATTTTTTTCAAAACTTGAAATCCAAGTCTGCTCATGAAATTTTCGGGCTTGATCACCGGACTCAGACCTATTCAAACTTATGTTCAAAAATTCTTATCCAAGCCTGGCCCAAAGCGGGCAGGCTTGGATAGGCCGGGTGAGTACCCATGAAAATTGAGCAGGTCTACTAGCATGTGACATCCCATAGTTTAATTGCTAATGAGACAAATTTGTTGTTATTTTGTGAAAGGTGACGATGTGTATTATATATAGTGAATTTTTTTATTGGGATATATAGTGAAATTAGTTTTAAATTAAAAGATAACAAATCAACTTTAATGTAAGTTTTAAATATATTCTGTTGGCCCTAAGGACCTCAAGGCTCTTATTGTGATTTTGATGATACAAAACATTGTGTAATCACTATAAGAAAACAGCGAATCTGCGATGAATTTTTGCGACGGACGCAAATCCGTCGCAAATTTGCTACGGATTCAATGATTTTGCGAGCATCCGTCGCAAATTTATTACGGATATTGCAGTCCGTCGCAAATTTGGTAGCAAAATTTTGGCGCCATTTCGCGGCAAAAATTTACAACGGATTGGAAGCAAAATTGCGACGAAATGGCAGTCGCAAATTTGCAACGGTCTAATTCCGTTGCAAATTCTGCGACGACCTAATTCCTTTGCAAATTCTGTTGTAAAATTTTGGCGCCAAATTGACGGTAAAATTTACAA
>CANYLF013131287.1:0-10607 GCA_948193215.1 Bocquillonia castaneifolia
CAATGTAGCTAGTATCCAATGCTAAGGAAAGTTTGTACATTTTAAAATTACCAAGTATACTTAAAGATTTATTTTTAAGTTTTCAAGTTCAAAGGCAAATTTCAATCCAATCCATCTCCCTTCTCTTGCTAAGGTAATATGTAATCAAGGAATTCAGAAATTCTCCCCCTTAGTCAACTCAAAAACACAAAGTTATAGTATAAAAGATAATCAAATTTTTCTAATTCTGACGTTTAGGGCTCTAAAATAGGCTTAGAACTTCTGCTGCCATGTTAATGGGCTTAGTGTGATGTTTGGGCCTAGATTGTGGTTTTAAAGGTTGGAATGGGCTTCATTTTTCATTCAAATCTTATGGGCTGGCTTCTTAATTAAATAATTGATCTCTTTTTGGCTTAAGGTTAGTTAAGAGCCCAAGTCCATTTCTTTTAAAACTTACAGAAGGATGTCTTTTAATTTGAAATTCAAAAATCAGATTTGTATCAATCATTCTTTCAAATTTCAAATCAATTAACAGAAGATTTGATTGCATCAATCTACATTTTAAAATTCAAAACCTCCTGCTTAATTTCTAAGCAATGACACAAAGTCACTGTCTATAAATGGCACACTCAAACTCATTTCAGGGGGTTGGCAATTTTGGAAAGAGTTTACTGGTTTTACACAATTGAGAGAAAAAGCTTCTGTAAGTGTTTTAAGAGAGAGAAAAGAATAAAAGAAATAAAAGAAATAGTACGTGATTAACAAAGAAAAGCCAATCAACTCCAACACTGAGGGAAATCAAGCCTTCCTGTAGTCAAATTCAATTTATTACTGTCTGTTGGATCTAGAATTCTGCAAATCTTCACTGTAAGTGTTGAAAACTCTTTTATTTGTTAATTTTTTGTTGTTTCTATGAAGTTGTTGTGATCTTCATTCATGGTTTACATCAAAACATTCATCTGCTCAATTTTGCCGTCAAAATTATTTTGAATGTGCGTACTGCATCTTTTGCATTTTTCATTTGATTTCTATTTTAATGATTCTAAACCTGTTTAAATGTTAGATTTATTCAATTAAAGTGTTTTAATGCATGATTGTATGGTTATTAATGATTGTTTATGATTGTTTTTCAATTCTACTTGTTTTACTGCACAATATGTGATTTTTTCAGATTTCTTATTTTTTTGATGATTTTGATTCTAAAAATTGTTTTAATTTATATTTTATGTTGTTTCTAATTGATTCTAACATGATTTAATTAGAATCAAAACCATTTGAGTTGATTTCAATTGTTTTCTAAAAATCACAGTAGTCTGCACGTTCATTTCAATTTCAATTGAAATCCACTGTAGATTCTTTAAGATTCTATGATTTGATGTTTTATTGTTTAGAAACATGTTTTTATTACATTAAAATGATTTCTAAGTTGATTATTTGTATTATAATTGATTTTAGTAGATTTTCATAAAAATCAGTGCACTGTATATTCACTGCATTTGATTATGTTTACTGTAAGTTAATGGTGTGTTGCATATAGTTGATTTACATGCTTTAATGTTTGTTTCCATTGTTTTGAAGTTGTTTTAAGTTGTTTTGATTGTTCTAAGCATGATTTGCATGATTTGAGAGCATGCATCATAGTTATCATAAGCTTATGTCTTGAATGCCTATTGTAATTGTCCTTTGAGTTTTGTGTGATGTTTAGATGCATGCTAGGTTGGGTTGTGCCATATAGACACTTGTTTTAGGTTGTTTGAATTATTCATTGATGTTTTAGTTGAGTTTTCCATCAATTTTTGAGGTTTGGTAAGCTCGAAAGTTGCATATTTTTGCATTTTCTGTCGTTCCCTGTGCATGTGTGGCAACGCCATTGTTTGGGGTGGGTTGGGCCAGAATGCCACTCCTAAGAGTGGTGTTGAGTCTCAACGTGTGTGTCTTCAGTGGCAAAGAGTGGTGTTGCTTCTTGGCAAGGTTCCCCCAATGCTCTGTAACTTCTGTGTACAAAAATTTCACTTGGATTATAGCTAAAAGGTAAGTAATCGAACCTTCTTTGGTAAGAATTAGGTGAAATATGCTTGAAATGAACCTAATAAAGCTATTCAGCGATCATTAGGTTAAAATGGTAGCAACCTAGGTTGTTTGATGTGTTTGTGGTATGTGCTTTGACCTTTTGCATGTAATTTGGACCAACTATGGTTTGGTAATGTAAAATCAATCCTTGTTTGTATAGAAACTCACCTTTTGCATGCTTTATATGTTGTAAAATGTAAGAATGTATGGTTGTGTGTTTTACTTGCTTTAAGTAGTGGAAATGAAGGTAGATATAATCCAATGAGTTGCTTGTAAAGAATCACGCCTCAAGAATGCATAAGTCCGATCTTGGAATCTTTGTGTCTTTTTGGTGTCTTATGCATTCTTAAGGAAATCGAGATGCTCACCAATTTCTTTTCTCGATGTCTATTCGGGTGGCGACTCACACTATTAGCTCCCGTATGCTAAACGCACAGTGCCGCAGTCATCACATGACTTGGATCACTGAGGTAACCCCTCTTTATCCACAAAGCTCTTTAAGAATTCAAATTGTGTATGCAAAAATAATTTAAGATGTCTGATCTTGGCTTGATGATCTACTTTCCTGGGATGGAAATTAATCAAAGCAAAGCTGGTGTCTTCATTTCACAACAGAAGTATGCCTTAGATGTTCTAAGGAAATTTAATCTGGAATCTTGTAAGGGAGTTGATTCACCATTGCCTTTAAACTTGAAGTTGTCAAAGAATGATGGTGAGAAACTGATATGATCCAAGGTATCAAGCAATGGGACCAATGACCGCAAGTTTTAAATTCCTACATGGAGCCTTGAATTCGAATTCATGGAGTTTTGAATTCAAATATGGAGCATTTGATGATGACAATGTCTTGAAGATGCTGACCTTAATTGCATTCAATCAAGAATGCAAAAGCAAAGTCAACAAGTCAAAGTCAAAGTCAAAGTCAACAGAAATGGTCAGTGGTCAAAGGTCAACAAGTGAACACCTTGACCAAGTCAAGGGTCAAAGAACCGAAGCCCTAATTATGGTTAGAGTTGGGCAGCATATGTATAGATATTTTGGAGTGTTTTAGTTAATTTAAGACATATCCTTGTTAGCCTAGGAGTAACACCTCACCTTTTTAAACCCATTTATACATATATTTAGTATATACTTACTAAAAATATTTACTTTATCACATAGTAAATTTTTATACAAAAATATTATAATAAAATTTAATTTATTACTACTCTTTGATAAATAAAAGTTTTTTTTTGATAAATGAATGATTTATTAAGAGAGACCAAAGAGGAAATGGTCAAGAATTACAAAATAAAAGAGAGTAAGGATTGCTAATTACATCTGCTGCAGAATAAGGAAAATGAGGGTGTCTACATTTGTATAAATAAATAGCAAGATGAATGCACTTGTATAGAGTATCTTTATGAGAAGTGAGTCCCTCAAAAATCTTTCGGTTTCACTTCTTCCATAATTCCCAACACAGAATCATCCATAAGGAGTTGTAAAATCTTGTCTTGGAATTCACCATGGAACAAGCCTAGCCATTGATCATAGAAGTCAAAAGTTTTTTTCTGGAACAACAACACACAAACCCAGCCATTTGAATAAGGAAGACCAGGTATGAAAGGAGTCAACACAATGCAGCAGTAAGTGGTCTTGAGTCTCAGGCGGACCACAGTATGTGCAAGCAATATTTTCCTCTTCTATGATTTGTCTTGAGACCAGGAATGCACGAGTTGGTAGCATCTGATGAAGAAGAGACCAAGTGCAGAACTTGATCTTAGGAGTGCAGGTGGATTTCCAATAGTTGGTGAAGTAAGCAGCAGGCTCTGAAGAGTGAAGTTGCTCCACATAACCAGAGATGAAGGATCCTGCAGAGAACAGATTATGATTCCCTAGCTTCCATGAAAGAACGTCAGGTCTATCAAACAGAGGGACGTCTTGCAACTGCTGATTTAGAATTTGCAGCACTTCTCGGTCAGATGGATGAAGATTTCTGGAACGTGATGGTCTTGAAGAGGTCTGCAGAAGGTGTTGGAAAGCTTGTTTAACTGGAATTTCCTTGTCGACGGCATTGTTATAGAGAGTTGGGGATTGATGTTTAAGTGAAGATTGTCTGAACCAACGATCCTTCCAGAAATTGATGCTATTGCCATTGCCAACTGAAAAGGAAATGTTAGAAATAAAAAATTCCCATAAGGCTGCATTGTTGTAACAAACTGAAGCAATTCCTCTCCACAAAGGTGAAGTTGACCTGTTTATGGATATTAATTTATTCCAGCATGTAAAACCAGTCAAGTCTCGACATACAAGAGACCAAAGAGAGTTCCCATCATCAACATTCCTCATTCTCCAAACCCATTTAAACAGGAGACTGGCATTTTTTAATTGAAGAGAATGAACATTTAAACCATCAAGTTGCAAAGGAGAACAGATGGTATCCCAATCAACTCTACATAGTGCCCTGCCTGTAGCTTCACCTTTCCATAGAAAGTTACTCATGAAAGTTTCAATTTTATTATAGACGGCAATGGGGAGTTTGAAGAGAGACATGGTATAAACTGGAATACTGCTGATCACTGATTTGATAAGCATTAGACGGCCTGCATATGAGAGATACAAGCCCTTCTAGAGAGCCAATCTAGATGAGATATTACAAATTAAGGGGTCCCAGCCTCTAATAGTTAACCTCTTATGGTTTAGAGGTGCACCAAGATAAGGTAAAGGCAGAGATGAGATTTTGCATCAGAGGAGAGACGCGAAGTGGCATGTAAAGTTGCTGTTAACTCCGATGCCAATTAAAGAACTTTTGGAGAAATTAATATGAAGACCGGAAATAATTTCAAAACATCTGAGTAGCTTCACAAAATTCATGATCTCAGATTCGCCAGCCGGCAAGAAACATAATGTATCATCAGCAAACTGGAGTAGTGATAAGTTTGTTGAATCATCGGAAAGTCTGAAACCATTCAACAGCTCTATAGAAATAGCTTTGTTGATCATTTGTTTGAGACCCTCCACAGCTAGAACAAATAGGAAGGGGGAAATTGGGTCTCCTTGTTTCACACCTTTCTTCAGGTAAATTGGATTGGAGGGAGGGCCATTGATTAAGATTGATGCTGAAGAATCTGTCTGGCAATTAGGCATCCAACGCAGCCATTGTTAGGAGAAACCCATACACTCCATAACCGTTGACAAATAGGACCAAGACATTGAGTTGAACACTTTATGAAAGTCAAGCTTTAGGATGAAGGTTGGTTTTTTAGATTTGTGGACTTGGAAGACAATTTCCGAAGCTATGAAAGAGCATTCGTGTATACTTCAACGCTTCACAAAAGTGAATTGGGTGTTTGAAATGATGCTCGGTAGTATTCTTCTCATCCTAAATGAGAGAAGTTTAGAAAGGATTTTGTAAACTCCATGAAGCAAAGAAATGGGCCTGTAATCTTTAATGGAAGTGGAACCCAAAACTTTAAGCACTAACACAGTGAATGGTGTTTTCAAAGCTGGATGTAGGGCACCTGTGGCATGGAAGTCGTTTAAAACCTTTATTATTTCATTCTTCATAGATGGCCAACCTTTGCGGTAAAAGAAGAAATTTAGACCATCTGGACCTAGGGCTTTATTTTCTTCACAAGAAGAAAGAGCTGACAAGACTTTATCTTCAGAGAATGGCGCTACAAGTAGATCATTATTTGCATTAGAAATCATAGAAAAGTGTAAATGGGTTAGTTGATAATGAACTTTCTTTCCAGCCTTGAATAAGTCCTTGTAGAAACCATAGATAGCGTCTTTGATTTGGACAGGATCAACTTGGGTCCCTGAATCATCTTCCACCTTTGTTATTCTATTATTCCTGAAGTGACTAGAGGCTATTCTTTGGAAAAAAAAAAGTTGTGTCTTCATCTCCCAAAAGAGTCCATTTAATTCTAGAATGCTGATGCTAGAGTGATTCTTTTTGTTTTCTCCTTTGATATAGCATCTGATGAAGAGTGGTCAGATCCTCCTTTTGGTGGACAGACATTGGCTGAGCCACACCATCTGAAGTAAGCTCAAGGATTTGGGCCTCTAATTTCCTAATTTCTTCATCTATGTTCCTAAATATCTCCTTGTTCCAGGTGATGATCTTTCTTCAAAATAATTTCAATTTGTTTACAATGGATTCAGAGTCATTGAAAGCGCAAATATTCTCCCAGCTGGATTTGGTAAAAGGATCGAATCTATCATCACTCAACCATGAGTTGAGAGACCTAAAGGGACGGCTTCCCCAGTTGTAATTGATTGCTGATTTGAATACAATTGGGAAGTGGTCCGAAAGTGTAGTGTATACTGTTGAAATAGATTGGAAAGGCCACCTGGATGAAATATTACTAGAAACAAAAACTCTGTCAATTCTAGAGTAAGAAGAAATATTGTGCCATGTATAAGATCTTCCGTAAAGAGTTAAATCTTGAAGCTCGACAGAGTTAATAAAATGCTAGAAATCCTGAATAGATTGGTTAAGACCACCATTTAAACGTTCCTCTGGGTTAAGAAGCTCGTTAAAATACCCACACAGAACAATATCTTCATGGGCCAAAATGATTGGCAAGAGCTCAGACCAAAGAATAGATCTTTCTGCCCAGTCGTTTGGACCGTAAAGAACCAGCAGATGCATATTTAAATCCACACCCTGAATATTCACTAATAACCATCACGTACTACGGTTAATCAAAACACAAGATATCTGTTTGACATTCCAAGTTAAGATAATACCACCCGAAGCACCAGCGGAAGCGACATAGAAATAATTAAAATCCGCATGACCCCAATAGTTACGAATTTTTAAACTGTCAATAACTTCTTTTTTAGACTCAATGAGAACAAGAGATTCAGACCATGTGTAACAATCAATGAATGTATAAAATGCTGTTTAGAAAGATTTGTTAGACCCCTTTCGACAATTCCATGCCATAAAATTTAGAGACATAAAAGGTAAGAAAAACCTGGAAGGACTCAACATTCAAGCTTGTCCTATGACCTCCTTTATTCTGTCCCTGACTATATTTTTATATTGCTCTTTGAACGAACCCAGGTCAGCACCGAATTTCCATGTTTCTTCGATCTCTTGTTGGTTTGGTGATGTGGGTAGCAACTGCAGGTTCTCTTTGATGAGTAAATTTCGATTCCCAATGTCCAAACTGGAGTCAGCCTTATCAGAGACGTTGTCAATGCGAGAACCAAGTGAACTCTTTGGCAGTAGAATCCTCTCCTTATGTCTCCTAGATGGCATCCCATGAATGGCATTTTTCATTGCATGCTCATTAGTATGAGTAAGTGGATCAGGTATTGGTTCGGTAGTTGATAGTTCTATCACCTTGTGTCTTACTGTTTGTAGAACACTAGTTGAATTTGTCTCTAACTCTGTGTGTGGCTCATTTTGATGTTTGGAATTGTCATCAGCGTTAGGAGTTGTCTCCGTAACCTC
Source organism: Bocquillonia castaneifolia (assembly GCA_948193215.1). Classification (NCBI taxonomy): domain Eukaryota; kingdom Viridiplantae; phylum Streptophyta; class Magnoliopsida; order Malpighiales; family Euphorbiaceae; genus Bocquillonia; species Bocquillonia castaneifolia. The sequence continues at coordinate 7,496 of CANYLF013131287.1, forward strand.
ATGAATTGACTGAGGCACCACTATGTGATTCACATCAGGAATTTCCTGTGAGGGTAAACTATTGTCTTCAAGAGACTGACTCTCCTCCTCGGCAATACCATAATTATACCCCTCCTCCAAGTCGTTTGTGATATCAAATTGTGCAGAAGACTCAAAGACATGAACCATGAAAGTCTCAGAATTGATCTCAATGCTATATCGTCCATTTATGGGGCTGCCAGGAATCGATAATAGACAAGATACCACACCAAGTCTTCGGAGGTTGAGGAAGTCTCTATGGAAGCCCACAAAATGGCCAAATTTTGTTGCTATAAATTCCAGAACATCGCTATGGAGGAATCTCGGCGGTATACCAAAGAAATCTAACCATGCTAGCCGTTCCTTAGGGGGCTGACAGTCAGCAAAAAGTATAACATCCTTTACTAGGTGGTTTAAGTAAAACTTGTCTCCTTCTAAGAAACCATCCAAAGCATCTCTAGAATGAAACTTAATTAGGACCCTTTCTCCTTTTAGAGGTGCTATGTTCTTGAAAACAAACCTTGCCCTGTAAGTGTGCCCTAAGAGCTCTGCCAAATGTTTTCTTTTCCCAGTGTGAACTTTTCACAAACTAAGATTCCTATTCTATGCCAATTATCCATGGAAAAATGCAAGAAGAAGAAGCGCTCCTGAAGGCAAGCAAGCCACTCCTCATAAGCATCTTCTGCCTAGTGATCTCGTGCCCACGGTTATAGATGTCACTCCCGCAGCATTCAAGGGAGTCTCTAAGAAAACTAGACATTGACAGATTACGCCCGTGATCATCAAGCCGCGCCCGCGATCTCACAGTTTTCAGATTTTTTATGAAAAAGTTTCTAGCCGTTAGACACACTTTTTGGGTTGTCTCTAACAGCTAGTTTTGGGTATTTTAGCTATAAATACTTATCATAAATGTTCTTCAAGTAAGACCATTAATTCTTTGATAGCCAAACTCTTGTAACCTTTTTTCTCAATCCTTTGTAATTGGTTATTTGGTTATGGGTAGCTAAAACTCTAGAGCATTTGTTGCTTGAGTTGAGTGAATTAGTTATCCATTGTACTAGTGTGTCAATTCTTTGTGAGTTGGGGAAACACTAGGGTTAGGTTTGGAGAGAGCCTTAGAATTCTCTTTGTTAAGGTTGAAGATCGCCTATTGAAATCTTCATTGTAAAGGTTTGGTGTTAGTATCTTGGAAACACTAGGGTTTGTGAGTTAGCCTTGGGTAAAACTCAATGTAAAGGTTGGAGATAGCCTTGTAAATCTCCTTGTTATCCTTGGTGGATAGTGGAACCTCAAATTGTATATTTAGGAGAGTGGATATAGGACAAGTTGGGTCAGAACTACTATAAACCTTTTGTGCTCTTCTTTTCTTTTCTAATCCATTCTTGAAGTAATTTTTAATTTCTAATTCCGCACCAATTCAACCCCAGTCTTGGTATTTCAAAATCTATAAATAAATAAAATATAGCAATATCCAAAATAAAAAATTTAATAAAAAAACTATAAAATGGAGGAAATAATAAGATTTTAGAATGAGAATAAGTTGGAATGAAGAAAAGAAAATTAATGATATAACAATTAATGATAGGTTAGAAGTTTTAGGGTTACAAGTGATGAGTTTGGGACTTTGGTTTATAATTTTTAACTTCTAAGAATTATAAAATATTTTAAAAAATATATGTATATAACTTTCGGGCGGGTATCCGAAACCTGCGGGTTTTTTAGGATAAAAACTAAACCCGACAAGTAATCCGAAATTTTCTATAAAAAAAACCCTAAATCTAAACCTAAACCATCGATTCGATTAACCTAATTTTTCAATTCGGATTGATCGATTTCAGTTCGGTTTACAGTTCATTCGGTTTTTTACTCAGCCCTATAATGCAGTGTCCATTTTCCACTATTTAATTTATTTACTAATTTAATTTTTCATTTTGGATGCTGACGTGGAAGATATAGACGTTGACTATTTTGTAAGGTTACCGAGACGATTGAAATTCCTCAAAGAAGCAAAAGTTGAAACGCGTCACTCTTGAATTGGATTTGTTACCAGAAAAGAAAGGGCTACTTCAGTCACCAAGATTTCTTAGTACTTTATTTATACTATAGTATAGTTATTATTACAATAATTAAAATCATACAATTTCCCCAAAAAAAATCATACAATTAAGAAAAGGACATTACAATTACCATCTTCTCCCCTTTTTTTGCTTCAAATGTCATGGGCACCTTTGTTTTGTTTTTATTTTTTTGGAGATATTGCCAAAAGGTTTGCTTCAAGGCCTAATTTTTATTAAAATTTTCATTTTATGTGTAGTTGAAATGTATTTTCATTTGTTCTACACCTGAAAAAGGGTGCCTATTGGATTTATGGGTTACTCTAAGACAGTGACAATAGAATTTTAGGATGGTTTTATTTGAGTTAGATTGTTTTAGATGGACAAATTTGGAAAAAGAAAATAAAGAATGTTTTTGATATATACTTCCCTTGTTCTTTGGTTGACGCTTAAAATCGGGGACAAAATTTTAAAATAATGATGTTGATAAGAGGCTGTAAAAGCAAGTTTGCCAATATCACAATACTTATCAGAAAATTAATAATTATGCAATTACTTTTACCTATCTTTGTTTCAACTATAGCATATATACTACATTTTTCATCTTATCATATGCAAGTGATTTCATATTTAATTAAGCATCGCTTTTTTGGTGTTATGAAATGAAAAGTTTAACGAATAGTTGTTGTATTTTATTCTGAAGTGAAAATAATTTTAGTTTTTTTAATTAAATTCAATTATTGAGTCTGTGCAAATTTTTTTAAAATGTAAACTATGCAAGTCAGCCTCATGTCATTTTTGAGTTTGTTCAAGTGTTCATGTTGAAGTTAATATCAACAAATATGAATCATGAATAAAAAAATTTTAAAAAACGTACACATTATTTTTTAATTAAAGTTAAAAAATGAATTAAATATAATTGTCAAAAAGGCATCCACTAAACCAAATTAAGGTGGCATAATTAAGTATCCATGGATAATCAAGTATATGGACCTTTTAGACTATGTAACTCCATTTTGGTTAAAGTTTCTTGAAGCAAC
>CANYLF013132177.1:0-21929 GCA_948193215.1 Bocquillonia castaneifolia
TTCATCATTTTAGATCCCTTATTCTCGGTAACAATTTTTTCCCACTTCTTTAGTATATAGATATCCTCTTTTTTTTTTGGCTAAGATTACATAAATATTTATTTCGAGCTGAAATAATTTTATGATATCACCGTTCACATATGGAAGATGCACGCAAACCATTGAATATCATAGTAATTAGCAAGATTAATGGTTAATGTTTCACGTGTATTTGCCACACTTGAAACACGATAATTCATAACTTTTGCCCAAGCTAAAGAAAAAAAAATGCATATATTACTCTTTTTCTGACATGAAAAAATTGTTGAGATGTACTAAATTAGCTAGCTAAACTTCAAATACCAAAATCTATCGTCAAATTAACCTTGCATTTTGTATCTCAAAATCCTTAAATGAGCTTAAAATAAATTAAGATCAAGTTGGAGTAATCATAAATGTCGAGTCCTCGCCATTTGCGTGTCGCTCGCCTTTTAGAATATTACTAAGATTAACTAAACCAACCGAGCTAAAGGTCAAAGAAGAAGACTTTTCTACTCAAGTTTTAGAATTTCCAAATTAAATTCTCTTTTGATGTTAGAAAAAGAACATGATTCAGAAATTAAAGCCTAAGTTGAAGTTGAAGCTGAATGTATGTTTTAATATCTGTTTTTTTTTTTTGTTTCATATTTTTAGTTTCGCATTTTTCGTTTTGGGTAATAACAGCATTCTCAACCTATGCTACATTTAATGTAAAATTTAGTATAAATAAACAACAAAATGCTACATTTAATGTAAAATTTTTGTTTTATCTTCAATACGAAATGCTAAAAAGAGTGGTATAATTAATCATTATAGTAAATATCTTAATTAATTCACATTTTTATAAGTGGAAAAAAATAATGAATAAAAATAGAAATAAGAAAAAAATTAAAGAAGAAGAAATGTGCAAGAAAATAATGAGTCAAAATAATAAATATATAATCAAATTAACAATGACAAATTTATAATTCATAGTGAATAGTCATTAAACACCAAGATTTGACATATTTTATACTTGGTACCACATATGTTAAATTTAGCACCACTTATATTACTGCATCGGGGTTAAAATTTAAGATTTTGATCTTTCGAAAGACCTATTTTCTTCTTCAATATTGTATTCAAATCAAATATGGTTCTAAAAAGAATAGCAATTCATTCTTATCAAAAAAAAAAAAAATAGCAATTCAATACCCTTGCAAATTTCTCCCTTTAGACTTTTTAACCTTTCAATTTGTACTAAATAATTTTAAAAAAAGTTTTAAAAGTAAATCCATCTATTAAAAATGTCAAAGATCTTTTGGCAGGGAAACAGTGGACCCCGAGTCTTTATTTTCAAGCATACAGCAATGGCCTAGGCGGAGTTTTTATCAAAATTTTCTACTTTATTTGTAAAACTGTACATTGCTGTACAAGTTCACTGTGCATGAGAAAACATTTGCATATCTACAAACCGCCAAAGACTACTTTCTACAATTAATTGGCGAAATACCTGTTAAGAATGTCCCTCAATAACACTGCTTCCTTTTGGCTCTGTCCGGTCATCCATACCATGAAATTTGGAGGAAAATACTCAGCATCCATCCAACGTTTCAAGGATGTAATTGAGAAAGGACCTTGTACCTCTCCCTGGGGATCCGCATAATGCCATATAAAGCTTCCGGTGTCAAAATTGAGAATACAACAATCACCAGCAACATCATCGTTTTCTTCATCATCACATAAATCGATCACCTGGACATCTATCTTCCTTTGAGAGTTCTTCTGAACATTTACAGGCTCAATTTTCCCATTGTTCTCAAAACAAATCTCTGTTGGCTGCTTTTCCTGTTCTTCGGGAAGAGCACCATGCTGGCGGTCTGCAATATCATGCTCGCAATCTGCAATTTATCACATGAAATACTAAGTGAGTACTAAAGATGAAGGAATTCTCATCATATTGAAAGATGGATAATACTGCAAAGTGTATGAATTCCCTTTCATTATTTTTTATCCTGTTCTTTGAAAAACATATCAACATAACTTACAGAACATGAGAAATAGCAGCCACCTTATGTTAGAAATGGCATGCACATTTCCCAACAAAGAATATGCACCAAATGAACCAAAAATAAAATGCTAGCTGTATTTATTTATTTTTTTACCAAGCACCCAAAATAAAAGAGAACACTCAGGATAAATGATATTGCAAGGCATTGATGATATAGATGAAATCTCTTTCCTGCTTAACATGTCACATTCTTTTTTTCTACAATTCCGAAGCTTAGTGGCAATACAGATTTACATTAGCCACTATCCAGCGAGCTGAGCAACTTGTTGCACAATGGATTGTGAAATTGCAGAAAAGACCAAAACACTAATGACTGTAATAAGTGTTAACCACAGCTACCTTATATGTTGCCCGCCCACCCCCCCATAAAAAACCCAACACCCTCTACCCGAGGATGCCATATCCACAACTTATGTTCCAGATCACAGTACTTTAATGAGCTAGATCATGTTAGTTTGGCAATATCCCAACGATAATGGTGAAAAAGAAGTAATAAATGGCAAGGACAAAGGGAAACAGTGAAGAAGAAAAAGAAAGACGAAACTCTCAGTTTCTGTGTTAATATGGAAATATAGACCCTCCAGTTATTCACATCTAAGAGTAAATGGACTATCCATTTTTCAATAGGCATAAAAGTGGTGTTATTCCTGCAGCCTTATATGTTAAGGCCACACTAAACTTGGTACTATATATAGGAACTGATGAACAAAAGCAATTTTTTTATCACAACTGTCAACACAATGTTGGGCTGTTTTTTCCTAGGATGATTTGCTGGTAACTTTAAAAAGTCAACTGATGTAGACTCCAAACAGAAACTATTTCTCTGATCAGTATTAACTCTCCCCACATATCTGGACAAGCCTTCCCTTCTCAAACAACATAATAATACTGCATGGTCTTGAAGCTCTAAGAACACAGCAACTAGAACAGAAAAAATGTCAAGGGAAGGTAAATAATTCAGAGGTTATGGAAGACTGAAAGCCTTTCTGATACAATTAAGAAGAAGGATGACCTAACGAAGAGATTCATCATGACAAAAAAAGCTTTTAACAGCAAACGTTGTTCATGAACCAAGCGAAATGTTGCTAAAATTATCAACATATACAGCATGCAAGTAATCTTTCATCTTAAAATGATATCTATTTTGTGGATATATTATATGATTCTGAAAACAAGACATGTAGAGGATAAGAACAACAAAGAACTGGTTTCAACTGAAGAATTTTTGTTTTCTCATCGCAGACTCATCAAAATCAAAACAACTTGTAAGATTTGTAAAGCAAGGGAAAAGGATAGCATATACCGATCCCTGGAGTACCAACATGCCAAAGTCTAGCTTGAAGACAAGCTAAAAGAAAGAAAAGTTGTAAATTGGTGTGAGAGCTTGACGCTGAAGTGTACTGTTGAGTAAGAAAATGAGTGAGCAGGAAATAAGGGCAAATTAGTACGTTGAGTCAATTCTGACATTCCCTCAACATTTCAGGCATTGGCAGTTGCACCGCAGATGATGGCTCATTAAATAAGCTATTAAAATTAAAATTTGATTTAGAAAATTTTGGTTATAAATGCCTATGCACCAATAAATGCAAAACACACAGCATTCCAGATCAGCACACCAACTAAAAAGCCCCATACTTACTCAATTGGTGTACCATGTCCCAGAATGTACCACACAGGTAATTATGATGTTTTCATTTGTATTTATTGTATCTATTTCCTTCAGTATTCTTTTTCCTCCGAAGCAGGGTGGAGGCATGAAAGAATTTTAAGTTCAGATCATTGTCTAAAACGATTCAGGTATTCTGTTGCATAGAGTCAATAAAGGTTATAGTAATTGATGGTAACTTAACGGTGAACCATGGCTGTATAACTTCCTTTTCAGCAAATGTGCAACAAAAATTAAAATATTTTGAAGGCATTCTTTAAAAGTAAGGAATTCCCAACTAATGAGTGTAAAAACATAAACTAAAGCATTTAATCCATAATTTACAATCACTATCATTAACTAAAATAACTAGCACTAAATACTCAAGAATTGAAGATCTACCAGACTAAAGCACAGTTATGTAGGATGTGGTACACTTGGAGATGTAATATAGCAACAGGGACAGAGATGTCATATAAGGATGGAGATGTAGTACATGGGTGTACACGAGGTGCAATGATGTATAGAAGACTAAAATGAAATGGTTTTGGTGGGAACAAAAGAAAAAAAATTAGGGCTAAAGAAATCCTCTCAATTAAAAATGAAATAAAAATCGATTAATCGAAATACAACACCTAAAATTGTCTATAAGCATCACTATTTATACTAGTTAAATAACTCCTAGTCCTTGAACGGAAATTAATCCTAAAACTAAATAACATTCCAAAATCAAAATAAGAAATACACCTAAACAAGAATTCTAAAAAAGAAAAAGCATAAAACAGTGGCAAATGACAGCATGTAAATTCCTAATTTGGCTTGATTTTAGATGATCTTGCATGAACCTGCCCATATTAGAAAAAACCAAATCCAACGTGTATGATTTTTTTTGAAAATTAAAGATATGCACCTTTTATGTACACAAATTGTTATATTGAGCAAGTCTTCAATAATCTTCACAAACTTCCTTGCTAGTCATTAGACGGTTTAACCTCATTTTTACAAGTAGAAGCATCAAATGTCTTCTTAACTCATTCATCAAAATGATGAAATAATCCATGTCTCTCCAAGGTATTTTCTTTTTCATAATAGGTAAAATTAGCACAACATAGGATCTTTGTAATCTCCTTGATATTTTTTCTTTTTGGCATCTGGTAAATTATGCAAAATATAAAAATCTTCACTTATTTCAATGGCACATAAGTTCTAGTTATTAAATTAAATTGGAGAATGCTTCTCTTATTCTTCTTTTGACACGATATCATTTAAGACTTGATTGTCAACCATGATAGCAAACGTAAGCATTCCGTAATCTTCTTTTCTTGCATTGTAGACGTAAAAATATGTTGAACCATAGACTTTCTCCTTGAATGGGAAACAGATTAATTTCCTCTATTCATCATAATATTTATCATATATAGGCTCTTTAAAGTCACTTTGGTTGACATAAACCTCAATTCCACAATAGGAAATAAGAGATTAATGTTCCAATCCACCTCAAACAACTTGGATTACAATTCCAACTTAATAAAAGAAGTCAATGTCCAACTTCATAAAAGTTCATGTCCTCATATAACAACATTTCTGATCCACCTCATACAACTTGGTTTTCCAATCTAGTTTCATGATAAAGGTTAATGTCCATAGCATCAGCAACCTCAAGATCTTAGGGTATCTCAGATTGTTTGTGGTCACCATGTGGATTCTCCAAGCAGGCTCCCACATATTCTTAATGTTTCGAGGTTTAAACATAACCACATCAAGTCCTTGATCATTTGTTCAAATTAACCAATTTGTTTCTCGAGATTGATTGCATCTCATAGATCAATCTTTAGTTCAAAAAACTAAAGCAATAGAATTTTTTTCATTGTATTAATTGATGTAGCGGAAAACTAAATAGAATGATTTTAGATTGGAAGGATTGAAAATAATTAGTGTCTAAGGAGGTGATACGACAAGAGGGACAAAAATGTGATGCGGCGACAAGGACAAAGATGTGAAACAGCCACAGGGACAAAGATGCGATATAAGGACGGAGATGTAGTATATCGATGTATATGAGGTACGATGATGTATAGAGGACTAAAATGGAATGGTTTTGATTGGAGCAATAGAAAAAAATAGGGCTTAAAGAATCCTCCCGATTAAAATTGAAATGCAACACTCTAAATTGTCTACTAGCATTATTATTTATACTAGTTAAATAATTCCTAATCCTTTGGAAAGTAACAATTCCATCCACTTTGCTTTTTGAAAACTTGTCGATTGTGGATTAGTGCGTTCAACGCCTAAAATAGAAGGCACGGATTGATCACTCTAGTTGAGTTGACACGCGGGAAGAGGCAATCATGTTTATGCTTTAGTATTCCACAAAGAAAGTTGCTACATTTCATTTGTCTTGTTGCGCAGAACTCTATCGTAGGTCTTGTTCTCAAAACTCTAGATTGAATTCATATCGAATGGAAATTAATCCTTTTAATTAAATAACATTCCTAAATAAAAAATAAGAAATGCTCCTAAACAAGGAAAGTAATATGATTATGGAAAAATACAATAAGTAAATTCCTAATTTGGCTTGGTGTGAGATGATCTCACATCAAATTACCCATAAAAATTGAATCCAACGAGTATGATTTTTCTTAACAACTAAATAGAAACCCGCTTGCTTACCCTGGCTTTCCATTCACAAATTGTTATGCTGAGAAAATCTTCAATAATCTTCTCAAACTTCCTTGCTATTCATTAGACGGTCCTCACTTTTACAAGCAGGCTCATCAAATGTCTTCTTAACTCATTCATCACAATGACAACATATCCCGTCTATCCAAGGTATTCTATTTGTAGGTAAAATTTGCATAACATAAGATCTTCGTAATGCCCCAAGGTTTTTTCTGTTTTTGGCATTTGGTAAAATATGCAAAACATAAAAATCTTTACATATTTCAATGGCACATAAATTGTTTTTTGATTGATAATATCAAAAAACAATATTATTCTTTTGACACAATATTATTTATAATATCAAAACTAAGCATTTCGTAATCGTCTTTTTCTTGCATTGTAGACGTAAAAATACGTTGAACCATAGACCTTCTCCTTGAATAAGAAATAGGTTAATTTCCTTTTCTTCATCATACTATTTATCATGAATAGGCTCTTTAAAGTCACTTTGGTTGACATCAACCTCAACTCCATGATAGGAAATAAGAGATTAGTCGCGAAACTTGGGTTACAATTTCAACTTCATAAAAGAGGTTGGTATTGAACTTCATAAAAGTTCATGTTCCTCATATAACAACATTTCTTATCCACCTCATACAACTTGATTTTCCAGTCTAGTTTCATCAAAAAGGTTATTGCCCATAGCATCTTCAACCTCAAAATCTCAACGTATCACGGATTGTTTGCGGTCACCATGTGGATTCTCCATGCAAGCTCCCACATAGTCTTCACGTTTCAAGGCTTATACATGCCCAAGTCAAGTCCTTGAACATTTGTTACAATTAACCAATTTGTTTCTTGAGATTAATTGCATCTATTTAGGTGAATCTTTGCTTAAAAAAAAACTAAAGCAATAGGGTTTTTTTCACTATCTTATGAATTAGTGTAGCGGAAGACTAAAATAGAATGATTTAGATTGGAATAATTAGCGACTAAAGAACCCCTCAATAAAATTGAAAGAATAATCACAATATACACTTAAAAGTTGTACACGGTGTTGTCAAAGGCACTAAGTGCTTTTAAGGCGCCAAGGCCTCTAATTGCCCGTGGTGAGAGGTGCTAAGAAAAGCGCTCACCCGAGTGAAGTAAGATGCTAATTAATAAAAAAAATAAAAATATTGATTAGATATATAATATATCAAACGGGAGAAACTAATAAACTTAAAAGCTTTAACTAAACAAGTATAAAGGCACCACAAGTCAAAAGAAAAGGAAACCTAAGAATTTAAGTTTTAAAACATGGAAAAGAAATCAAATTCCTTAGCAGTAGCCTTCTTCTCCAAATAATCTTCCATCATTAATCAAATTCTTTCCTTTTGATTTGTTTCTTTACTTCTCTCCAAGTAGTCTTTTGCCTTCAATCAAATTCCTTATTTTTTCTGATTATTTCTATACTTCTCTCCCAAAGATCACGTTAAATATATGATAGCTATCAATGCTATTTAATATTTTTGACCTTTTATTTTCCTATTTGATTTTATTTTTGATTCTTGACTTTTTAGATTCTTAATTGGTTTTATTTTAAATTTAAACTACCTAGATTTTTAGGCTTTTATTTTAATTATAGATCATAAGTAAATTTAATATGATTTTCTTTTCAAAAAAGCTGACTTTTTAAAAAGGCGTCGCCTGAGTGCCTCATTACAAAGGCTCTCCTTAGCGCCTAGGCAACACCTCGCCTAGAGGGGTCTAAGGCGCTCTAGCCTCACCTCACTGTGCCTTATCGCCCGGAGCGCCTTTCACAACACTGGTACACTAGCATCACTTCTTATACTAGTTAAAATAATTCTTAACCCTTGAAGAAAATTAATGCTCTCAATTAAATAAAATTTTTAAAATAGAAAATGAAAACTCCTAAATAAGAATTCAAAATAGAAAAAAAAATGAAAGGACCAAGGAAAACTGATTTTTAAGTAAATTCCTAATTTGGCTGTTGTAGATGCTCATGCATTGTATGGGATGAACTAACAAGGAGGGGAATGGAGCAAGAAAAACTAAATTTACAAGAATGAGGACATGATTCACTACTTAATAGAACATAAGATACGCTTGGGCTTGGGGTTAGTTTAATACTTTAATTCATGCACTAATTTGGAACATGGTACATGTATTGGATTTGTTGGATAGCTAGGCTTTTCTTTCTAAAATTTTCTACATTAGAAAAATACTATCTCTGCTGTTTTTGTGCAAATATAAAAAATTGGTACGGTTAATTAATTAGCTATCATATTTTTAAAACAATAGTATCCTTCCATTTTCCAAAGACAAATTATTTTCTATATTATTGACACCAAAGCTAATAGATTAGCCTCCCCTCAATTTACTTTATCTTAGTGTTTGATACTTGATAGTTAAATTTTTCAATAGAAGATAGATTAAACAATCTTTGGCCTATGAACGGTGACAATCTAGCCATCTATAATCTATAGAAAATCAGAAAGTTCATATACTTTCCAAGATATTTCTATAGAAAAGCATAAACTTGCCCCCTAAATTTATGTTGAAATTAATACAAAGAAAAAGAAAATAATTAAAAAATTTTGATAATGACTATTACAAACATTACCCAGTATGGTAATGGTTTGTAACAGCCAGTCAGCCATTATCATTGCTTAACGACCATTAAGCATTCAAATAAAACAAAAAAAAAAGTTATTCTTAATGAAAGGGACCCTTAATAGTGTTCCAAGGCCATTTTTCTGTTGATCAATGGCCTTTCACGTTAAGCAACGGCTGTTATTTAAAACCATGTGTTGCTAAATGTGCTCATTTTTCACTTGCATTATTAAAATGATAACTACAAAGGAAATAAATACCGGCAAAGCATATGAATAGAAAAGAGAAGTGTCTAAATCAAATCTCATTTTCTTCCCCTTTATCTTGTTCTTCCATTATCCAAAACAAAACTAAGAAAGAGAAGATGAGAAAATTTTACCCATTCCATTAGTCTGCTTTCTTGTTGCCGAGGCTGGTTGGCTACCTGCAGAAACATAGCAAAAAATACCTAACTTGAAGGGCACAGTCATTTAGAAGATTCAGAAAGACAAAGCTTGACAAGCACTAGCATCAAACATAATAACTCATTTTGCACATTTATAACTGATTCATAAGCAATTAGCTGTATATTTGAAGCTGCCAAACATGCTGTGCAATGATCAGCAGCAAAAGTTGGAAGAATCTGCTGACTACATGTAGAAGGGACAATACATGCTTTATTGTATTGCATGGTAATATGCTTTTGCACTCTTAGAACATCTCAAAAGAACTCTCCAAATCTTTAAAAGTCTTTTATTATAAAGAGTTCTTCAAAAAAAAAACTAACACTCAACCCACTTTTTATTTTTTAAATATAAAATAAATAGTCAGTCTAACTCTATTTTCAGATGGTTTAAATTCCACTCTGTATCTTAATTTTACTTTATCCAATATTTATCTATTTTTTTTCTTAAGAGTTTATCTATTCAATACAACCATTTGATTTAAAGAGTGTTGTGTTTGCCTAAAAAGTTTCACTCTTTATATCTAAAAATCAAGAAAGATGTCTTTATAAAGTGACATATGCTCTTTAAGATAAAGAGCACCATTGGAGATGCTTAAAGCTCATGTTTCAAATGGAACATAGAAATTTCAAAATAATGCATTGTAGCTTACTGTCCAATGAATTGAAATCCTCCAGGGATTAACTTTCAATTTACTAAGAATGTGAGAATATATTGGACAAAGTAGGGCTGAGAAAAAAAACCGTTTAGACCGTAAACCGAACCAAAACCAATCAACCCGAACCCAAAAATATGGTTAACCGAACCTATGGGTTAGGTTTAGGTTTAGGTTTTTAGTTTTAGAAAACCGGTGGTTCCCCGAACCCAAAAAATCCGAAACATTAATTATATATATATTTTATGTATATTATACATGAAAATACTATGAATTAGCTATTATTTTTATATAACTATTTATATTTTAATCATTAATTACTATAATTTTATATTTAAAATATTTAGTATACTGTATTATTAACATATAATATAATAATATATATGATAATAATTATATAAATAGGTTTATATGTGATAATAATGAAAACACGCGACAGAAAAAAACCATGGTTAAAACCAAACCAACCGGTAAAAAAACGGTTAACCATTGAACGGTTAACCTATACAAACGGTTTGGGTACTAGAATTGTTCAACGGGTCGGTTAACCGCCGGTGAGCACCCCTTGTACAAAGTACAAACACATTTAACACAATTTACCTAGTCACTATACTTGCCTAGATAATGGGATACTGGCATCCAGAAATGATGGTAAGGCCACTAAGCAAGAGCTGTCATTGACTTTTAGATGCAGACTCGAAGGGATATGAACAGCGACACAAATATTGATCAGAAAGTATTTACGGTCAAACTTCTTTACCGATCCAATAATTTTACTCATCAAGCCTTATTGCCATTTTGGCCAACTAATCACTCCGTGCAAAATAAAATGGAGAACTTAAATGACAAAGCAGGTGAAGCAGCAACATGAGATCAACCTACAAAGTTGGAATCAAAATTTTCCACAATTTGGAAAAAGAACAGGAAACTACTAAACAACTTATGAAAGTATAAATTACTTATTCAAATTTCCATCTACTAAGAACAATCATCGCAATTGCATTTCTCCAAGTTGCGCTTAGATATGCCCCATACAGGGGGGATATAAACTGCATCAAGCATGCCGACGCAGGGTAAGAAATTGCTGAGTGTTTAGTGCCGCATAAGCATTCACCGAGTAAACCCATTAAGCAAAAATTTGAAAGCACTACCTGCACAAACACCGTCCTATCCTTCCATTCACAAAATCCAAAATGAATTGAGCAAGATTTTTTTTTTGGGAACTGATCTGTTAAGATAACACCTTTTTCACCATTTTTACAAGCACGGAATTTATTGTCAAGATTGAAAAGCCAGTCCTACAAGCTATATGATCCATCCAGACACACAAGGTGACCACACTTGGTGGTGAATTGAGTGACCATCATGGTCTATGGCTAACATCCTCCCCCATACATTTAGCATTATTAATTCGTAAATTCATGAGCATTGTTTTATCTCAATTTAATTTTTATTTTTCTTTCATATTTTTTGTTCATTAAGAAAAAGAATTTGACCCAGCATAACTCATTGGTACTGACTGGTACATAATTAAACATTTCATATTCATTGAAGCAAACTAAATACAGACTTATTGCAAATTAATTTATGCCTTTTCTGAATGGCACTTTCACTAGGTAATGGCATACATAAATGTTTTGGTAACAAAATAAATGCAATCCACAACAGAGAGAAGCATTACCATTCAACTATAAATGAAACACTGCACGCAGAAACAGCAATAAAAGATTTGACAACTCAGTTGGCAGCCTCAAAATGAAATGAAGTATTGTTAATGACATACCTGCAGAAGCAGCATCAGAAGACATCCAAGTTGAAGGTGTTCCTTTGGCTGCTCCATCAGAAATAAGAACATCTGAACCTCCATTGGGGGTTGATTCTGGTGAACCGTCATTCACCTTTTTCATATTATCTGAGTCATCTTGTGGAGTAGCCTCAACTTCTATTTCATCAGCAATAACTTCCGGGACCTCGCGCACCAACCTTGACTGTTCATCTGGAGTTTGCAACAGCTGCCTCTTATCCAGGTACTCTTCTAGTGTAAGCTAAAGCAAGTTAAGTATACCAAAGAGAGAGATTAACATTATACTTAAATGCAAAAAAAAAATTAAAATATATATACATACATAATGCTTGGCAGTAAGTAAATTTAAAATAAAATTGCACATTTTTGGAATATAAGTACACAGTAAAAATTGCCAAACCCTATGCGATTTACTGCATACATGCTTTAGTGACTACCAAGACTAGATTTGATTTAAGACATTATGTCAACCATCAGCATTTAAAAGTAGCATAGCACCCTAACATGCTGTGAGGACTCAGAAAAAAATAGTTTGGCATCATATATAACACCAAATGAAATGTCCTTCTTAGTTCCAGTCAATCCAAATCCACTCCATTTTAACAGTGAACTGTTCACAAATGTGTTAGACCAGTAATCTTATGGCCATTGATATCTCAGCTTCTGAATGCTATATGTAATGGTGCAAAGTGATGGTAACTCACAGCATAAACCAGATTTGACAAAAGCTGCTAAAACCAGCCATGATCACCAAAAATAAATTCGGCAATTTTTCTAGTAAGAGGTAGAGGAACGTGAAGAGTGCATAATTAATGAAGTAGAATTTCTGGGTATGAAACAAATAATGACTCTTAAATGATAAAAACCAACATGTAATTTTTTTGGTCAGACTGGTCTACCTTAAGTCCAGAACATTGTCAAAGACAGTAGGAAACAAGTACCCAGTAAAATTTTTCTGAATGCCCATGCTACATCTGCCTCACGATGAAATTAAAATGCACTAAGAAATGCATAGCATAATATGGCAAAGCTTTTTAGCAACATTATTGAAATTATAAGAGGATATTCTCTGCGCCACCCCTTTTCATTTGCCCGATTAATTAATCTTTGCAGCAAAGCAAGTTCTGTCACAATCCACTGAAACATACCCAAAACATGAAAAAGAAATAGATCAGTAAAAAGCTCGAGAACTGGATTAAATAACAAGTATTCTAACCTGATCACATGACAGATTCTAACTGAAATTTCATATACATGCTAATTTTTAAAATGCATACTAGATCATCGTCAAATACAGAAATTGTGATATTCATATGTTAGCAAGTTACACACATGTAACGGATTGACAAACAATGTGGTATCCTTCATTCATAATCTCTGATCTAGCAGCAACAACAAATAACAGAACTTCTATCTGTTTTTTTACATCAACAAACCACATGATGACCGTATTAAGTTATCAACACATTTACAAAGCTCAATTTTAACCATTTGATTGAAAATACAGATATTAATATCAAGTTTACTTGAATAATCCCATGCCAATCTATTAATGCATTAGCCATTAAGAATTATTTACCATATAAAACTATTTGAAATTAAGTCTCCAATTCAGTTTTTTATTTTTCCAGCAATGGTATGTGGCCTTCTTCTAAATATGCAACTTCTACCTATCTTTCCTTCCCCTGTTTTACTTTGTAAACCCACAAAAACTTTCCGACTCCTTAAGTAGCAAGGCAAGAGGCATTAATTTTCAGTTGCTAATTGAGCAATCCTCACTATTGTGTCACAATCAACGATTACATTATTTATTGTCATCATTATCTCATAGCATGATACCCAATGCAAAAGATTTAGAATAAGATTAAGCATGGTAGTTGTATTTACAAAAGTAAAGCCAAGCCACTTCTCATAGCTCAGCCAAAGCTTATTTAGAACATACTCAAAGATGAGATACTTAGATAAGAGACTAACAAATAGCTTTATTAGCCAATAATAACATCATCTTGGTTTTATTCAAGTAGGAAAATTGTTGGATTTTAATTTTAGGCATAGTGTCAATCTTTGTAATTATGCTGGAAGGCCTAGTTGCATGTTTTGTAATTTCTAGTTTTATTCAACTTGACTAGCAAAGTTCTAAACAACTTCAGATCTATAATTATTTAATCAAATAAATCCAAGTTCTGCAAATTTCTCCCAAATTGTTCATGATTACAGTGCTAGACTTTCATTACTGTCTCCTTTGTTTTCCGAAATCGGCTTCCTTCCTAATCAAATAAATAGTCTACTTGTTTTTAATTTTCCTAGCTTTCAGATCAACCCAGAAGCAGTTCTAATAGCTAAACTACAAGCTGTCAGAAGGAAAGCATTCAAGACATCCTATCTCAAACTTTATGGTCTTTATTCCACAATTGATTAATGAAATCCTAGGAAGCACCAACGCTTCTAAAATGATATTGTGTCCATGCCCAATAGATTTCCTGGCATGACATTTACCTCATCCTTGCCCAACACATGTTAGACATGTATCCATATGCATCCAAATTTTATACATTTTTTTTTACTTTTAGTTCATAAGTAATAACCTGTTCAGATGATCACTTCTAACATATGGTTGACCTGTTTTTAGAACCATGATAAATACTAAATTAAATGATCATTTGACCCTAAACTTGTTCTTACTGATAATTTGATAAATGAAATGAAAAATAACATTCTAGGATCATTAGCTCAAAATCTCTATATCCAAATTTTTAAGAAAATTAAGAGGGTATAAAATATCCAATTGAAAGTACATGATATATTTATTGAAAATAAATAAAAATATGTTTATTGTATATATGTATGTGTCTGTGTGCGACAAACCTTTATAAGATGATAGATTCATATGTTACATTCATTGACTAGATAATTTTTTAACATTTTATTAATCAGATAATTTTTTGCAATTAAAATTTTATTTTAATTGTAAATTAAGGTATTTTCTAAATTCTAAATATAATGATGCAGATTAATGTACAATTTTTTTTCATTTTTTAGAAAATGAATATACAAGTTGACTAATGCAAGTCCAGACTCCCCAAAATTAAGAGTTAAATATATTACCTCAATTTACAATTTTATTTTTACAAATTAAAACAAAATAGCTCAGTTAAAATAGGATACTCGTACAAAATATTAGAAGCCATAAGATTTAAATTCTAAAATATATAATGCATATTAGTACATTAAATTTAAAAAAATTTGGATGCACTAATTGATCAATGTAAGTCCCAAAATCATAACTATGAGTAGAATAAAATGCCTCAATTCATGAGTAAATTTAAATGTAGGAAAGAATCCAAAATAATAGTAAATAATTTATCACATAAAAATTTTTGTTAGAATTTCTTAATCATATTTTTTAGAATATTATAAAACTTGTATAATAATTTTAGTTTTGGGAGTTACATTGACCAATTAGAGCATCTAATTATTTTAAAAAAATTAAAAATATATATATACTAATTTGTATTGCTGCATTTAGAATTTATGAAATGCCATAATTTATAGTAAATAAATTAAATTGCAAAAAAGCATTCAATTTAAAAATAAAATTCATTATATATAAATTTGTTCAAATTTAATCATATTTCTTGGAATATCATAAAGCTTATATAGTAATTTTGGTTCTAGGATTTCCAATGAATGATTAGTGTATCCAAGTTTCAAAATTTTTTAAAGAATTCCACGTATTGATATTTCAAATTTTACACTTCATCCATAAAATTGCTAAAGTAACCAAAGTTCATAATTTTATTTTTTATTTTTTATTTTTTGCAATTAATCAAAACTCTGTATGAGACATAGCATCTACATGAATTAGCCCACCAGAATTTGCTTAAGATGTCAGCAATACTTCACCAGATTCTTTATTAATTCATTGAATTGCAAAAATCAGAAATGCCATGCATAAAATTGCAAAATATGTGAAAGGTCATGTATTATTTTGCAATTAACCCATAATTTAAGGCATCGAGTTCAGAAGTGTATGTTAAACTTAAGACATTGAATTCATATGTCCTAATAAACAAAAAAAATTATTTAGATTCCTGTCATGTCAACATCACTATTAAACAAGCAAGTCTTAAGCTGAAAAATACACCAATTTCTAACCCAAAAAAAAAAAGGACAACTATTATTGCCATTTTTTTGAATATTAAGTGTTATTGAAAAATAAATTGCTTACATGTTTTGTTATGTCCTCGTGCAAGACTTGGACCTTCTCCTCTAGCTCCGCCTATTATTAAAAATATCGATTAGCAAAAATTTAGAAGCCCAAAAAAACACAACATCAATTCAGATGATTTTGATTTATCTTGAGGGAGGTCTCAGGTACAGAATTACCAGGCAAACATATAACTAACCAACAATTTATTTAAGTGCAACAAAACCAGAAAATGCACGCACTCAATCTTAACCCCATGAGGGAAAAACAAAATGATTCCTCAGCCCATTAATGCAGATACACAAGCGGAATGTGAACTCCCTACCCCATTTCCATTCCTAATTGTTGCCTTTTCAAGAGCAGCAAAGTCAACTAGATTTAGAGTTTGCATGAAGGTGCTGGGTAAAAATAAATAACATTAAGCAAGAAATTCAGAAACTTACAACAGTTGGCCTCTTGAGCAAACCATCTCTTATTCTTTGTCGCAGATCCTCACATTCTTCCTGCAGCAAATAAAGAAAAGCTGAGGAAGCCCATGAAATTCATTAATAGTTAACAAACTAGCGCATGTGCTAATCAAAACTGCAGCAGGTCGAGCAAAAGGCAGAATGTTGTGTCTGCAACACATCCTGCAGCTGTTCTGATCTCTACCTTTTCATTAATTCATTTATGCCCGTTTATTAAGATCTAACAACCTTGCTAAGGAACATATAAAAGATTCTGCAAAGGCCATTAATCATATTTGTAATATCAGATCATGCAGAATATCACAATAATCATGTAACAGTAAGGGAAATATTATCCAGTCATCTTTCTTCTATTTCTTGCCATTATTTGAGATTGAGCTCTGAAACGATCAAATTTTCTACTGCATCTTTTGACAAGTTCAATCACATCAAAATTGCTAACCACAAAGGAGAACTAAAACTTGACTAATTATCTCTTTATCTTCACTCCTTAAATTACGTGACAAAACATCACTTGTTTCTAGAAAAACATCATGCATGTCTAATATTTTATGGATAAGGATATCCATTCCTCAATTGAAAATAAGGAGTGCAAAAGTTGGGGTCTGGTGTTATTGGGAAGAAAAGGTGAGGAGAGAGAGACTAAGGGAGATAAAGAGGTCCTGAGTGCAAAAGAAATGATTATCATCTGCAGGTTGAACAACCACTACACGGCTAACTCTGCATTAAAATATGAAAAGCTATAAATCTTTATTTTTAAATGAAAATTAAAAAATTTTAGTGACAAATTTGAAAAAGGAAAAAGAAAGGTTGAAGCGCACCCCAATAATAGCTGCAGAAAATATTCTAATGGATATGATAGATATACGCAATTTAGAGGATAACTTGTGATCTCATGTCCAACTGCCTTCTAGACCATTAGGCTTGTATTTTGTTATTAAGCTCAAAGGTTTTAAAACAAACTAGCCCACAAGTCACACTCAACAAGAAGATAGAAGTAATGTTCAGAATAGTATGCATAGCTCAATGCAGCTCATAACTAAAGCATCAAATACTGTGTGCAATTGAGTTCTTAATCAATTAGGAAAATCTGTTGATTACCTCAGAGAAGTTTTCATCAGAAAGCATGGAGATACGAACAACAGGTATATAATTTGAAACTTGAAGAATAATATCCAAATCCATATCATAAGAACCAGAGGGCTTCTTTAAACCTGAAGAACAAAAAGTATACAACCTTCATTTTTAACTAACCACCCATAATTTTTGCTGTCTAAATTGATCCAAGTTCCAGTAAATTGAATCATACGAAATTTTATTATACTCAAGCACCCTCATATAAAACAACGGGATTAGAAAACAAATAACAACAGAAAATGATAATTTAACTATATGTGTCTGCCAAGCGCCCATCTCCATCATCCTTCCCAACCAAAAACAAAAATATAAATAAATAAACAAATTATAAGTTAGGTATCCAGGAGACAGTCCAAGATAAGACGTGTCAGCATTACAAAGTATGACACTACTAAAACTGGTCTGACATAGGTAATGTGCACATTAGCAACACAAACCTCATGCTACATCAATATTACAAAAAAGATGATCATGAAATGATTTTAAATCAAAATCAGATGCACCTAAAAACACCAAATAAACAGCAACCAACAACTCTACCCATAGTTCAAACAAATATGATGCTCACAATAGCAACCCTGAATTCTACTTTCCGAGCTGTTTGTTCATCATCATAAAGGCAAACAAATTCTCCTACTCCCCCTTCATACAAGTTAAGGTTCTAAGTGTTTTTCTTCCTCTTTGCCCATCTCCAAGACAGACCTAAGCTAGAAGCAATAACTGCTACTCTAGACGAGTTAAGTTGATAAAAGGAAAAGAAGCAACAAACAGTATGAGACAAAATTGCCTGATCTTTTGAATGATATAAACTTCTTAAGACTTGATTCTAAGCAATTAGAAATTACAGCTAATTATTGTAGAATACATATATACATACAAACATATATTAACAAGTTGAACATGAAACACTTCATCCTTTTAGAAGCGCCAGTGCTTCCAAGGAAAATCCTAATAATTTTATGTGTATATTTCAAAAGAAGATTATCAGCATAGCAAAGTTGATTCTAACTACAACTAAACCATCATGGTGTTCTCCTAGATTCACATTAATCAGTAAGCATGGAAAATATAAGCAAGCCTCTATTGCTTATAGTAAGATGACACTTAATTAACAAACCACGTTCGAATGTAAAAAAATTATAGAAGTGAAAAAATCAATTTGAAAATTGGTTGCAGAAAATAAACAGAAATTTTAGAAATGAAAGATATCACTGTCAGTAACCTGTAACTTGAACAAGCAAGTGAGAATTTCTCTGGATGCAGTCATAGCGATCACGTTTGACTCTTACAAAGCTTCCTATTATTTTGCTTTCAAATGTTTCAGGCTTCTTGATAAGATCCTGAACTAAGCTCCTCCTTAAATAAATCCGTTTAATATTATCAGGAACTATGGCTGCAAAACAGCTTTTTGGAGCTTCCACAGCCTTCTTCTTGCTATATGTTTTTCTTTCCGAAGTATGTGACTTCGGTCTTTCGCTGACATCATCATCTTCTCCTGAACTAAAGAGTAAATCATCATCTGATTCCTCTTGGTTTTCAGCGAAGTGAGCACCCAGCATCTCATAGATTTTATTTTTAGCAATTGTTTTTCTTCCAAAAAGAGAAAGCATCCACTCATCACAAACAATCCTCTTCTTTTTGGTCGGATGATTAAGGTTATGATCCTTAATATATTTATTAACAGTATCAGCAACATCAAATTGAGAAATCTGTTCACTGGTATCAACATCAACTGATTCAAGAAACTCAATAAGGGGTCTTGAACCCCACCCAACAAATTCCATCTTCTTACTTCTGGCCTTTCTTTTCATGCCTAAAGGAACAAAAGGCTCTCCCCCAGTTTGTTCTTCCACCCAAAAAAACGAGTCTTTACCCGCCATTTTCAAAGCACAACAAAAGAAAATCAACCAAATTGGTTCCAACCTCGTCACAATAATATCAGTGAACCTCCACCCTCACCTCACCTGTAAACTAATTGAAAAAATCTAAAAAATGCCCTGCAACACAAAACACCTTGGCATTTATAATCATTCAATTAAATTCAAGCCATGCAATATCAAATTAATTTTCAAAAATAAAGCCAGTTTCTAATAAAAATGCCTTCGTATTTATTAATTATAATCGAAAGAATCGATTCTAACACTTTCCGCAACAAAAGAATTTAATAGACTGAATAGCAACTCAATTCAATTAACTCAAATGTATATTAACTTGATGAAATTAATTGAAAAATAATACAATTTTATAGTTTCTATTAAAAAAAACTAAAACAAAGAGAGAGCAAAATCACCAGGTAACTTAGAGAGAAGAAACTGAGGGCATGCAACGACCAGGCAAGTGAAGCGACGTCGTTTCTAACAAATGCGCAGTTGGCTTTGAGTTACTGATTACAACGATAACTAGAAACTTACGCTCCTGCAGAAGCTCAACAGTGTGTAATAAGAGTAAGACTCACTGTAAGGCCACGTTTGGTAAATTCCTCAATTGGCAACAAAATCCAGCGATTTGGATTCTCATTCCTTACTTAGACCCTGTTTGGATTTAGCGTTTGAAACTCAATCCGCTAGATATTAGGTGTTTGATAAAAAGGTGTTTGGAAATTTCAAACGTTAACGGTTGTAAAAATACAGCTAAATGAAGGCTAGAATTTCTAGCTATCCACGGTCCGTCATCCGCCAACAGCTAGCTCAACCAAACAGACCCTTAATATATTTGTATTAATCACAAAAACAGTTGTATAATTTTTCTTTTTTTGTTCTTTTTCTATATTTAAATTAAAATTGTACTCCCTTGTCCCAAAAAGATGGGCACTTTTAGCTCAACACAAATATTAAGAAAGTTAGTAAAATTAGGTAGAATGCATTAATTCAATAGGAAAAAGTCACAATTACCCTTATTAAATCAATTAATTCATTGGAAATAACATTAAAATTTACTCCAACACTATAATTAATAGGGGTACATGTGACATTTAACCATTTAGAGTATTAAAAAAATGCCTATAATTTGGGACAAATAAATCTCTAAAACTACCCATTTTTTTGGGACAGAGGGAGTATTTTTTTTGAGAGTATATAAATGTAGTTTTTTTTAGAATATATAAAATGTAGTCTAATTTTATAGCATTACTACATTTAGTATTATAATACTTTTTTTTCAAATGCATAGAGCTATTTCATTGGCTATGTTTAATTAATATAGTTTAACATAATATACATAACATTTAATATGTGTAGTTAAAATATTGATATAAAAATTAGTAGAATAAATAAATATATTTTCATTATAATTTAAATATAATATATGATATTTTTATATTAATTTTAAATGAAATAAAGTATTTTTCTTTTTGAACGTAAAATTTACCTAATCAGCTTTCTCAAAAAAAACAATTTACCTAACCAGGCCTAGAATTGTAAGACTTTCATTGGATTGAGGGCTTCATTTGGCTAATTGGTTGTCTATCTGTACAAGTGGCCCATTAATTTTGGAGACTTTTCTTTTTATCAATATAATACTAACTATATGCTCGCGTGATGTGCGGGTATATATTTTAATTTGTTTATATGATATATAAATAATTAATGAATGTTAATTAAAATTAAAATGGTTATAGTAGTATTATCCTTTTACATAAACAAATTTATTATGATATAGTAGAGTGATGTTCAACTTATATATTTAAAAAATAAATTCGTAAAATTAATAAATATGGCATTGCATTAAATATGAATTACACCAAAATTTTAATTAAATTTAAGTATTATATGATTTCAGAAAAAAGATTGTACTTCTAATTAGAATATGATCAAATAAATTTTTTAATTTTTAAATATCCAAAGAGAGCAAAAGAAATATATAATATTATAAAACTACTAATTTAAAGATAAAAGTTTTTATATCATCATTTTTGTTATATTTTTATTATAATATAATATATTTACTAAGAAAAAAATTAAAATCAATATGGGAAAATTTTAGCTAATTATTTGATAGAGAAATAATATTTTAATAGATATATATTTGTAGTAAATTTTTAATTTTAAATATATAAATGTTTTAACGTTATAAAATATATTTTACAAATAAATATTTTAATTATTTTGTATGAAAATATTTTATGATTTAGTTATTTTTAAAATAAATATTACATAAAATATACATGAATTACAAAAACATAATTTAAATAGAAAGAGTATCAATAATAATCAATTTTTTTGAACTGA
>CANYLF013132221.1:0-10871 GCA_948193215.1 Bocquillonia castaneifolia
CCCAATTTCCTAGAAAACAAAAATACTTAAGCCCAACAATAAAAATCCTAAAAACATTACTAAAAACAATTAAAATAAACTAAACTAAAACACTAAACAACCTAATTAACCTAATAAACAAGCCCAAATAAGTGTTCTAAAAACACTTATCATAAAGCAATGACTTTAATTAAACTTTTTGATTATTTTGAAAAATTCAAGTAAATTAATAAATAAAATAATAAAATAAATAAATAGAGATAACTCCTTTTATTCACTCCATTTTAATAGTTTTCTTATATCGAAAAAAGTAATATAAACGAAATGAAAGTTACTTGCTTTATTAAAATTTCAAATGTTGCCACACTAAAGTTATATATGTTAAATTTTTCATCAACTATTTTTGTGTATATTAATTATAAAAAATTTTCACATCCACGATTTAAAATATTAGTATATATAAGTTTATATTAATTCTATAAAGATTTTTTAAGAACACATACTTTCTCGCTCAAAGACTTGCTCTTTTTCTTAAATCACCTCACTTTCTGCCAACATTTTCTGGCTCCGCTACTTTGACAGTTCTAGGTACTTGAGCTTTGAAAGCGTATCTATTTATAGTGGATTCTGCCAGTGACTCTACATCCTCGAAGATCGATCCGAATGAGGTTTGGCAAGCAAGAGAAATTGAGCTTTCCAATGTTTGATCCTCGAGTGCAGTTATCAGGTGGAGATATCTCGATGACTCGGCCAACTTGGTCGCAAACTATGCCATGCCACTTACAATGGTCTGGTGAAGTCTTGTTGACAAGGTTATTTTGGCACCAGCATCGACTCTGAAACAGAGCCTCTGCTTCTAAATGCATGGATGATGAATTCATTTTGATCCAAGTTGCTGCTGCTGTTGCTAAGTTTATTGTATCAGTTCTAATCAAAACACAAATAAACAGAAATATTATTGTGGGGATCATAGCTTATTGATTTCTTGTGCTCGGAGCCTTCTTCCAGTTATTGCTTCTTAGTTCCTACTCCTTCGACGCATATTATACGCATAGGCAGGGGTCTACATATGCTGTTCTTTAGCCAAGATTTTTCACTCTTCCTTAATTAGGAAGCCAAAATATATAATTTCGTAACTCCAAATTAAATTCTGCAGTATTGTGTATTCAAATTTTACGTACCATCAATGTAAAATAGAATATGTATATAAAAAAATTGATTAATATAAAAATAAAAATAATTATATAACAAATTTCCTTGATAAGATCATTGATGTGCATTTCAAAATTGATAAATCTTGTTTAGCACAATGTATTGGGAGACACCAGAACTTGTCTTATTTTGTTATTTTGACACTTGAACTTAATTTTTAACCATTTTGACACTCAAACTTACACTTTAATGCTAAGTAAACACTACGTTTAATAATAAGAGCTTGATTTTACTTACATGGATGTAAAAACAAATTTCGATGTAATTAATAACATGACATCATCATATAAAATATAAATTTAGATATAATTAATAAAAATGAAATATTAAAAAATTAGTTGTATTTTTTAAATTTAAAATAAGGAATTTAAAGTTACATTAAGTAAATTAAAATTCATAAAAAGAAAATAAAAAAATCCATCATCATTTTTTTTATGAAATAATACGTGCAATATGATTGAAAATTAAAAAAAATTAAAAGTATAGTACTTTTAATAATCTTCAAGAAAATTAAATTTTTTTATAAAATTATGTTCGCTAACTTCATTTATGAATTATGAATTAATAATTTTAATTGGTTAAATACTTTGTAATTTGTGGTAAATATAATAATTATTTTTTAATATTTTTATTCCATTGTTTATTTTATTTTTAAGAAATTATAAATATGAAACAATATAACACATTTGTATATTTAATAAAATAAGTTCTTATTTATCATGAAAATGTAAGTTGAGTTGTCAAAATGATAAAATATTCAAGTTTAAGTGTTAAAATGGTTAAAAGTTAAGTTAGAGTGTTAAAATGATAAATCAAGACAATTGGCCGATCTTGTTTTTATATTTGTAATGCGATTAGGTCAATAGGTCAACTATCAGCTATGACTGATTTGTTGTCAAAGTGTGCAACGACGACTAAGAAATTTCCATACGGAGAGCACAAATTTTCCTAGAACCTTCATGCTATGACCTACAAATATGGAAAAACCTTGCAACATAATCAAAGGTACGTGCAAGGAAAGACTTAAGAGCATTAGACCGATCGAGTATATGCGTAGTTGATGCTTAATAGTGATGAGCTGAAATTACTGTACTTAATGAGTATTTGATAAAAGGTAAAATGAATTTTTTTTAGATATACATCTCATTTGATAAAAATATCCTCAACTTAAATTTTTGATAAATTGATATATTGTCTTTTCAAATTGTAATGAGTCTATCCGATTATCAACTTAGGAATTTAATTAATAAAAAATGTGTATCTTATATATAAGAATTTGTATTTTATTTTTATCAATTTGATCTCTAAATCTATAATTGAATAAATTTATCACAACTTCTTGAAAAGATAATATACTAATTGGTATACTATGAATTTTGAAAAGAAAGATTATTTTTCTATTGATATAGATTTTCTTTTTCATAACTAATTAGCTTTTAGAAATTTAATTTATAATTTATATAGGTATTGTTAAAATTTTTGTATTTTGATGGATATCCTTAATTTTTAAGTGTGAAGAAAATAAAAAAAATAAAAACAAAGAAAATGATGTTAGGCGCCGCGCGCCGTTTTGAAAAAGAAAAGAAAAGAAACAAATTTTATTTCGGTGATTTATGGTGACAGCTGTATTACGCGTATTCATTTGCCTATAAATAGGCAGAGGATTGAAGAAGGAAAGCATCTCATTTTGAAAGAAAAAAATATATAGAGAGAGAGAGGTAGAGAAAAATATTAGAGAGTTGAGTGATTATTTTCTCCTATTATAAAGAGAGATTTTTCAATGTTTTCTCCTTTATAAATAGAGAGGTTGTAACTCCTATTATTTTCTCATAGTGAAATTCTTCTATCATTGCCCGTGATTTTTACCCTAATTTGTTTAGGGGTTTTCCATGTAAAAATCTGTGTGTTCTAGTTTTCTATTATTCTTTATCTTTATTTTTCTCAAATTATTAGCTGTGGTCTTGCTCTATCTGGTCTGATTTTCTCAACAATTGGTATCGGAGCCTGGTTTGGGTGTATATATATATATCTATTTATTGTATGCTCTGTGACTGCCACTAAAGTGGATCCTCAACATCAGAAAATAAATTAGATTATTATTCACCATTGTAAGGTGTCAAGACCCCGGTAGGGTTTTCAAAAGTTGTGGTATTTTTTAAAATAAAATATACCACAAGAAAGAGAAAATTACGTAGAGTTTTCTGGTGCAACCCGTTTTGGAAACGGACATCGGAATAGTAATTTGATGAATAGTAAAATAGTAACTTTGCATGAAATTTGCATGGTACATGAATAAGTGAAAAAAGAAAAAAACTGCATCAGCCTGTGCAGCCGTTACTGTTCATCAGCCCGCTGCTGTGCAGACAGTTACTGTTCACCACATTACTGTTCATCAAACCGTTACTGTGCAATTCGTTACAATTCATTCACTGTAGCAGCCCTTTACTGTTCATTTGTTACTGTAGTAGAAATTTTGTGATAGAACCAATAGCGGCAAAATTTGAGATTGAAAAATCCAATAGGAGAAATTTCTCACTGTGAAAATTAAAGATAAAAGCTGTATTGAGAAAAGACAATTGTCTTGCGGCTATTAGTGGAAGGCCGATAACATTCATAGATGACAATAAATGGAACGAGATGGATGGGAATGCTATTACAAACCTTCATCTGGCACTTGTAGATGGGATCTTGTCTAGCATAAAAAAAAGAAGACGGCGAAGGAGATTTGGGACCACCTCACCAAACTGTACGAGGCCAAGTCATTACACAACAAAATTTTCCTTAAGAGGAAACTTTACACCTTGAGAATGTTAGAATCTACTTTAGTGAAAGAGCACCTCAATGTCTTGAATACTCTATTTTCTTAGCTTACATCTTTGGGCTATAAAATAGAGTTACAAGAATGTACGGAACTTCTACTTCAAAGTCTATCTGATTTGTATGATTAACTCATCATCAACTTAACGAATAATGTTCACTCCAATTCTCTGGTCTTTGATGATATAGCAGCTACTATTCTTGAAGAAGAAAATCGATGAAAGAACAAGGAGGACAAGCAGGCAGGTTCACACCAAGTGGAAGCCTTGACGGTGATGAGAGGGAGATCAACAGAACGTGGCCCAAGTGGGAGTCACAATCATGGTAGGTTAAAATCAAAAAGTAAGAAGAATTTTAAATGCTACCACTGTGGTAGGAAAGGTCACCTGGAAAAGGATTTTTGAAGTCTGAAGAATTCCAATCCTCAAGGGAATGTGGCATGCATTTTAGATGATGTAAATGTATTATGCTGTAAAGCAACAATTTCAATGGAGAGCAGGAAGAAATTTACTGATGTATGGCTTCTTGACTCAGGAGCAACTTATCACATAACCTCTTAAAGAGAATGGTTCCATCATTATGAACCTATCTTAGGAGGATCTGTGTATAGTTGTGAAGATAATGCCTTAAAGATCATAGGCATTGGAACCATCAAGTAGAAGATGAAAGATGGTACAGTCTGCACTATTCAAGGAGTGCGACATGTAGAGGGCCTGAAGAAGAATTTATTATCTCTGGGACAGCTGGATGATCTTGATTGTATTATCAAAGTTCAGAAGGGAATCATGAAGATTAGCTGAGGAGCGCTTGTAATTATGAAGGGAGAAAAGATTGCTGCAAATTTGTATATGCTTTTGGGAGAGACTGTGCAAGAAGCAGAAGCATCTGTTGCTTAAAACAGTTCAAGTGAAAGATCTACAATGATGTGGCATTAGAAACTTGGACATATGTCTGAACAAGGCATGAAGGTTCTTGCTGAGAAAAATCTACTTCCAGGGCTCACAAAGGTGTCACTACCCTTTTGTGAATATTGCATAACAAGCAAGCAGCATCAACTACATTCAACACATCCAATTTTAGAAGTAAGGTTGTTCTAGAATTAGTTCACTGTGATGTATGGCAAGCACCATTTCATCACTAGGAGAAGCGAAGTACTTTGTGTCCTTCATCGATGATTACTCTAGGAGATGCTGGGTGTATCCCATTAAGAGCAAGGGAGATGTGCTTGCAATTTTCAAAACTTACAAAGCGCAGGTTGAACTTGATTCAGGCAACAAGATCAAGTGTTTAAGGTCAGATAATGGAGGAGAGTACACTTGTAAAGAATTTGATAGCTTTTGCAAGCAAGAAGGCATCAAGAGGCAATTCACTACGGCATACAAACAAGAGTGGCAGAGCGGATGAACAGTACTTTGTTAGAAAGAACAAGAGTAATGTTGGGAGTTGCGGGCCTGAATAAGGCATTCTAGGCAGAAGCAGTCAACACCACCTGTTTTATGATTAACCGGTCTCCATCTACAATAATTGATCAAAAGACATTGATGGAGATGTGGACTAGGAAGCCAGTTGATTATTCAAACCTCTATATATTTGGAAGTCTTGTGTACATGATGTACAATGCCCAAGAAACTACAAAGTTGGATCCAAAATCCAGAAAGTGTTTCAAAAGAAAGCTTAGAGACTATAACTGTACAGGTGGAAAAGGAAGTCTGTAGAAGAAGATTCTTCTGAAGCAGCATCAGAGCACGAAGAGGAAGTGCCATTCGAGTCTGAAGAGTCAGAACTTGGAAAGGGAAAACGTGCAAAACTTATACCAACCTGGCATAAAGATTATGTTATGGGTAGTAATGTTGCATACTATCTTCTAACTGAGGAAGGGGAGCCATCAACTCTCCAAGAAGCAATGAGCAGTTCAGATGCATCTCAGTGGATGGCAGTAATGTAAGAAGAAATGGAAGCTCTGCATAAGAATAAGATTTGGGAGATTGTGCCATTACCATAAGGAAGAAAGGCCATTGGTAACAAATGGGTCTTTAAGATCAAAAGAAGTGGAGCGGTTTCGTGCAAGATTGGTGGTGAAAGGATATGCTCAGAAAGAGGGGATTGACTTCAACGAAATATTTTCCCCTGTGGTTCGACTAACAACTATTTGAGTAGTCCTGGGAATGTGTGCTATATTTGACTTACATCTAGAGCAGCTAGATGTGAAAATAGCTTTTCTTCATGGAGATCTTGAGGAAGACATTTATATGCTCCAGCCAGAAGATTTTAAAGAAAGAGGAAAGTGGAACTTGGTTTGCAGGTTGAGTAAATCTCTATACAGTCTAAAGCAGGCATCGAGGTGTTAGTATAAGAGATTTGATTCCTTCATCATGAGCCTTAGATACAACAGACTTAATGCAGACCCTTGTGCATATTTCAAGAGGTTTGGTAAAAGTGATTTCATTATCTTGCTGTTGTATGTAAATGACATGTTGGTAGCAGGCCCCAACAAAGATCACATTAAAGAATTGAAGGAGTAGTTGGCTAGGGACTTTGAAATGAAGGACTTGGGACCGGCAAACAAGATTCTAGGGATGCAAATTCACTGAGACAAAATAATAGGAAGATTGGCTTTCTCAGAAAAATTATTTAAAGAAGATCTTGCGAAGCTTCAATATGCAAGATTGTAAGTCAATTTCTACCCCACTTCCTGTTAATTTCAAGTTATCCTCTAGTATGAGTCCTAGCAATGAAGAAGGAAGGATGGAAATGTCTCAAGTACCGTATGCATCAGTAGTGGGGAGTTTAATGTTCGCGATGATTTGTATACGACCAGATATTGCACATGCAGTGGGAGTAGTAAGTCGGTACATGGAAAATCCTGGCAGAGAGCATTGGAATGCTGTAAAGAGGATCCTAAGATATATTAGGGGAACCTCAGATGTTGCATTATGTTATGGAGGACCAGACTTTATTGTCAGAGGATATGTTGACTTGGATTATGTAGGTGATCTTTGTTGGCCTATTTGGGCACTTAACTCTTGTTTTGATGTTGATTATTGTCCTAAGTCAATGCATTTAACTTTTGGCTTGTTTAAGATTGATTTCAGGCTTAAAAATGAATTTCAGGTTAATAATGATCGTTGTTAAATCAATAACGATCGTTGTTAATTTAACAATGTTCGTTGTTGAACCTGAGACAGTTTTTGCAAAAGAAACAACAAGACACACTAATGAAGAAGCATCAACAACGAACTAGTGGGAATTGACAACGAGCTGGTTTTGAATGACTCCTACAAACCACGCCCGCAATGAGGGGATCGCCCCGTGATTTGATCAGATAGAAGCCGCTTATCAATGAAATCAAGCCGCTCCTTAAGGCCATCTAGTTGCTCTCTCAAAGGCATTCTCTTCCCGGTGATTTTGCGCCCGCGGTTAGAGAATCGCTCCTGCGGGTTGATCAAACATAGAGCCGCTCTCAAAGGCATCCGCTGCCCAGTGAATCTGCGCCCGCGGCGTGCGGCGGTTAGAGATGCCGCCCCTACGACATTCAATGGAGTCTATGAATAACTAGCCGTTAGATAGATCGCGTCCGTGACTGATGGAACTGCGTCCGCGACCTGACAATTTTCAGTGCTTTTATTGAAAAAGCAACTAGCCGTTAGAGAGAAACTTGGGTTGTTTCTAACAGCTAGTTTTGGGTATTTTGGCTATAAATACTCATCATAAACGTTCTTCTAGTAAGAACATTAATTCTTTGATAGCCAAACTCTTGTAACCTTATTTCTCAATTATTTGTAATTAATTGGTTGTTTGGTTATGGGTAGCTAGAACTTTAGAGTATTTGTTGCTTGGGTTGAGTGAATTAGTTATCCATTGTACTAGTGTCAATTCTTTGTGAGTTGGGGAAACACTAGGGATGGTTGTGAGTTAGCCATTTGTAAAACTCATTATAAAGGTTTGGTGTTAGCCTCTTGGAAACACTTGGGTAGGTTTTGTGGGTTAAGCCTTAGAAAAAACCACATTGTAAAGGTTTGGTGTGATCCTTGTAAACACTAGGTTTTTGAGTGAGCCTATGATAAAAGCTCCTTGTAAGGTTTGAGTGTGAGCCAAAGGAAAACACTTGGGTTTTGATCTTGAACCCGGCAAAAGGATCAAAGATAGTGGAATACCCAATTGGAGATTGGGGAGTGGATGTAGGACTTGTTGTGTCTGAACCACTATAAATCCTTTGTCTTATGGTTGATTGTTCTATTAAGCTTTAATTTTTAATTATCCACTAATTCTCCCCCCCTCTTAGTGCATTGGGTTTTTCAAATACAATATGATTTTTTTTATGAATAAAACATTTTTAATCATCTCTAAAAGAATATTAAAAAATGTTAATTTCTACATTAGATATTATAGTGTTTGAAATGTCATCGGGATTATAACTTTTATTTTATATTTTTATTTATTAAAAAGATAATATTTACTTTTAATAAAATTATGGCTAACTAGCTTAATTTAATTTTACTAATTTTAATTGGTCTTCAAACTATTTGGTTTCATATATAAAACCAAACTAATTATTAACCAATTTACAAACATTTTAAAACACAAAGCTTTATGTTTTCAATTCTTGGAATTTCTATATAGCCAAACTGAAAACTGAAAAATGAGGATGAGAAAAAAAAAGACCTCGAAACTTACCTGGTTACTATTACAAATTCCCGTGAAAGATTATTTGGTTGCGAATTCTTGATAACAATTTGCAATGAAAATGAGTGCAAAGCGATATTGATAAATGATAATGATGATCATTATTGATAGAGTAGTAGATATTGGGCTAGAATTAGGCCCAATACCATGTAACAGAAAAATAGCATCTTTCTAGAACACCAATGGAATGGGGGACCAAGGGGACACTTGTAAGAAATCTAGCAAGTGCTCCCAAAACCCTAGATTCCTTTAACATACTATATAAAGAATAGTACAGGGATATGTGAGGTAATTCTATTCTTCTAAAACCCTAAACCCTTCTATTCTCTATTTTTGGTACTATTCACTGACTTAAGCATCGGAGTATGAACGGGACTCCCCAATCCTGACATATTCTAACTTGTTGTTTGTGTTGCAGAGACCCGTTAGACAGCACTTGAGACCCACGAGTCAAGCGTTGAGACCCGGAAGTAGTGAGTAGATACCCACATGGATAACCCAAATCCATCAATCATCATTTTCTGACTAGGTTTGACATAATCTATGTTTTACTACCTCCATATTTTCAAAAATTATTTTTTTTCATCCCTTCATTTTACTAAATTATACTTTATCCCCCTCTTTTAAAAGTTCCGTTAGTCAAACTGCCTGTTTGGATAATTTGGTAGCTGATGACTGTTGTTGATAGCTGATAGCTAATAGTATCATGTATTTGGTTAAATTATATTAATGGTCGCTGGTTGTATATTAAATGACAAATATAGACATTTGTGTGTTATTTTAATAATAACAATAATTTATAAACAAATAAGTAAGAGTTTATAACTTATAATATTTGAGAGTAATATAACATTAATTAATGAAATATAAATAAAAAAATAATTAAATATGTAAATATATATTTAAAAATAAAATGTTAAAAAATATGTAAATAATAGTATTCATTTTATAATTAATTATATAACGAATACTAAAAATTATTTATAATTTCTAAATTTTAAATAATAATTTATAATAAACATTCTATGTATTAACATATATATTAAATTATATAAAGAGTTATATTTTTTTATATCTAAATAATTATTATCATTTTTACACACATAACAAGGGGTAGATAAGTCAATGTATATTTATAATAGTGAATAGCTCGTGAAAAGCCTTAAATCGGAGCTTTTGTGAAAAGATGCCTCAATAGCTATCAGCAGCTGTTCAAAAATATTAATCAAACCCCTACCTTAGCTGCTGGGAGTTGACAAGCTGTTGAAAAGTTCCCCAACAGCTAAACCAAACACACTTTTATTCTGCATAGTTTGATGTATTATATTGGTTGCCTCTTAATTTTTAAAAAATATTATATAAAAAACACCTGAAATTTTGAAAAATACTTTAAAATTGACAATATGTATAATAAAAATAAATATTTCATAATTTATTATCATTTAAAATATTAATATTTAAACATGACACAAATTACACTTTAAAAAATAAAATATTAAGGTTTCTCTTGTTAAATAACAAAAGTTATATTAAAAATTAATTCTACAAATGTTATAATATGAGTTAAGTGGGACGTGAGTTTAGTGTTTTAAAAAACGAACTAGTGGTTGAACTGATTCAACTGGTATAGAGAAATAATATTTTTTAAAAAGAGATTTTTAACAATGTAAACCCGATTAAAATTACTCAAACCGATCAAAACCTGGTTTAACTAAGAGTTCTAATTTAATAAGTTCTCCGGATCAAGTCAACTTTCAAATCTCAATTCAACTTTTTCAACCATTTGGCCTGACTCTTTAAACAATGTTCGAGCCATAAGCACTAATCATAAATTATAGTTAAAAATCAAATAAAATTTTTATGGATAACTTTCTCGGTAGTAATTTGTTTTGTTAAAAAGTAAATTAGATTGACACGCAAATTATAAAAAAAAAAATTATGTCGACATGCATAATTTTATATATATATGTAACACCTCATTTTTTTAACTATTTATACGTATATTTAATATATATTCTTACGAAAAAGATTTACTTAATTATATAATAAACTTTCATATAAAAATATTATAATAATCTTTAACTTATTTTTACTCTTTATTAAATAAAATTGAGATATATTAATAATAAGAAAATATTTTCCCCTAAGATCGCTGGAGCTCTATCAACGTAGCCTTCCCT
>CANYLF013132454.1:0-14057 GCA_948193215.1 Bocquillonia castaneifolia
TTATGTATGGAGTAAAACCTAATTACTAAAGGATATTTCCTAGTTGGAATAAAAAACTTCCTAATAAAGTTCTATTCCAACAAGGAAAACTTAAAATAAAAGGAAAATAAACAAATAAAAGCCCAAACAAGATAGGAAATAATTTTTTTCTTATCTAACACTCTTAAAATAAAGAAAATAATGTAAAAATAAGTTCCACATGAATTTATCTTCAAAAATTCGAAATTCCCAACATCAGCTCCAAGAAGCTCACAATCAGCAGGGCGTGATCACGCCTAGTAAGAAGCAGTCTTCTAGTCAACTTTTTCAACTTTCCCCAAAAAGCCTTGAATTTCACCAAGGAAGCTAAAAACATACTTTTAAGCCAAATTCCATCATAACATCCACGTTCTACCTTCTAAATCAAATCAAATATAATTTCCAAAATTAAGCACAAAATCAATCAAAACATGAGGGAATTAAACACAATATAGTATAACTATTTATAACCTATCAATAATATACTGTTTTAAAGGCCTCATAGAGTAGAATACAAATTCATAATTTGTTATTCAAATTTTCAATTTACCAATAAATTATTATGCCTCAAAATCACACAATTTCCATTATTTTTTAACAGTAGAAACACAATTATTGTGTCTCTATTATCATATACATTGATTTCTAATTCATTCATAGTATTTATTATTCATATCATGGTAGTTGACATATGCAAAAAATGTTAATTATACATCTTATATGGTAATAGAGACACAAGAATTGTGTCTCTACCTACTAGAGACATACATTATTATTATTATTATTATTATTATTATTATTATTATTATTATTATATTGAGGGAAATTGTAATTTATTTATTCATTAAAATAAAAAGTACAACTTGATAAAAAAAATACATAAGAAAAGAACAATAAAAAAATACATAAATATGGATCTTACATTATCAATAGAGAAAACTTCTTTGAATCTCTTCCTAATTAATAAGGTGATTGTGTTTTGTCACGAATCAATTCTAATCTGATCTTTAAGCGGCTTAAAAGATAATCAACATATGGTCAAATAAAAATATTTTAAGAGAAATTAAGGGGAAGATAGAAGAGAGAGTCACTATGATTTTATTTTTTCATAATTGATTTGATGTGTGTGTGTGCACACGAGAACGAGATTTTATTATAATGAGATTAGGAATTTATTTTGCTAAATAATATGATAATTAACAAAAAAATTTGAAACACAACTCGAATTGACAATGAATTTCAAAAGATATATAATGGCTTGGAATACACAAAAAAAAGTAAGAATGCGAAAATTTTGTTCTTAAAAGATATATGAACGAGGATCAGATTCTAATATAATGAAGTAAAATCGTTCTCTAAGTAATACAATTAATAAAAATAAAATAAAATAAAATCTTGTAACACATGACAAATTAATGGACAATGAAATGCCTTAGAATGCACAAATACAAAAGAAATGCGAAGAAACTTTTCCTCCTATTATATTTGCATGAGAACGAGATTTTTCAATGTGATGAAGTCAAATATTCTCTAATTAAGTATTGTAATTGATAATTACCAACCGAAGAGAAAATCTTGTATATTAATATATGACAAAATGTTGATGAAATTTCAAGATAACGGCTCCGAATAAAGGAGAAGACAAAAAGAAAAATAAAATAAAGTTTGAGTCAGATTAGGGTCCACAGCAACAAAAAGTAGTCTTGTCATTTCATTTTTTTCAAAAAAAAAAGAAGAAGAATAAAACGAAAGAAAACTCTGGCACTACTGTCTCATTTTTTCAATGGATAATAAAATCAACTTTTTTTTCTTTTGCACAAAAATATTTAATCATAAAGTATTTTTGTAAAAAGATTATATAAATTGATTTGATAAATATTATGAGAAGATGTAACCAATAAAAATCAATTAATTATAAAAATGATATATCTATAGACAGTTTATTATTATGGACATTATAATCATTCGAGGAAACAAGTTTGAATCCACTTTTTGTTTAATAAAAAGGACAAAAATGCACCACTTTGTACACTTTGTGATATACTGATAATAAAAAAATTCCCATCAAATTTAGGGTTAAATATAATCCCCGGTTTGTTCACTCAATTAAAAAAATCTCTTTAAGCGTACTTTCATTTAATTATTTACCCTATTATCCTTTGTTTAATTTTTTTTAATATTAATCAGCGTAAAGGTTCGATTTCAAGGGGAAAAAATTCAATTTAATTCTTAAACTGATACTAGTTAACAAATTCATTTAAAAACACTTTCATTACATAAAATTAATGTATTTTTATTGAAGAATTAAATAACAGTTAATTAGTTTTAAAAAATATATTAATTTTTATGGAATAAAATTGATTTTATATGAATTTTGCAATTCATATTAAGTTTAGGATTAAATTAAACTTTTTTTCTTATAATTAAACTCTTTGATATATTGATTAATGGCAAAATTAAATGGGGAGAGAAATAATTAAACAAAAGAAAACCTAAAGAGATTTTTAATCGGGTAAAAAAAATTCAGGAGACAATTATTATTCAGTACAAACCTCTCATATTTAACCCCTTACTTTTTGACTATTCATTTGTGGCTAAATAGCAAAGTAGGAATGATTTAATAACTTTATACTTACATTTCTTACATTTTTTCAAAATAAATTTTTGAAATGAGTATTTAATAACTAAAAAATAGTAGCATAATTCTCGAGTTCTTTTTTGGTAAAATGAGACAATTTTAAAACAAACAAAAAATGGACAACCTTTTTAGAACGGAAAAGGCATTTCACTTTTCCTTCCAAACTTAAACACCCAAACAAAATAAATTACTCTAATTCCATTTCTTAATTTTTCTGCTCATTTCCCTCCATCCAAATACAATGTAATAATTCATGATTTTTCCGGGGGATGCATGAATTACAGGTTAAGGGGATAAAGCTAAATATTTTTAGAATCCAATGACAACAAATGTAGTTTTGACATTATGAATATCAATAACATTTCAAAACTGGGTTCATTCCCCCGATCATTTCCTGTGAACATTTCAATATCAAAAGATTAATACCTTAGCTGGTCAGTATATTTTTGGGTATAACACTACCCTTATAACTTTTTGGGGAAAAAAATGAGATTGAAGTGTTGAACTCAAGTTGAACAAGTGAAATCAAGCGACTGAAATAAAATTCAAGGCTTAAGAGCAAGAGCAAGACCCAACTTAGGGTTTGATGCATGGACGGCCTTTGGGTCGTATTCTGCTGACAAAGTTATCAGTGACTTCGGCCTCCACTCACGCTGTAATAGCATTCCAACTTTCCCACTGTCAAAAAATCGTGTTTTTATCACTGTGACTGGATCCACTGAATGAGCACTTCCCATGGTAAAACTGTTTTCGTAGGTGGAAAAT
Source organism: Bocquillonia castaneifolia (assembly GCA_948193215.1). NCBI lineage: Eukaryota > Viridiplantae > Streptophyta > Magnoliopsida > Malpighiales > Euphorbiaceae > Bocquillonia > Bocquillonia castaneifolia. The sequence continues at coordinate 3,422 of CANYLF013132454.1, forward strand.
CTGTGAGTCATTTCAGCAGCTACTGAATGGAAAGGATCAACGGAATGAATATATGATGCCTTGAGAGCTTGCCCCTTGTCCACCCTATACAAGGAAATATATTACTAAAATCAGAGGTAAGACGATCAAAACAATCCCCTTCAATTAGTTATCTGAAGCATATTTCTTATACGTAAAATCATACAATAGCCAATTCACATATGGGCAAAATAATTTGAAATCAGAATTGGGCCAATGACACAAGGAGCATTCAAATTTTTTGGATTTCTGTTGAATGCCTAAACTCCAATTTTAAGCAGCTGCCAAAAATCAAAAAATTTATAAGCACGAGCAGGTAGGAATATGGAAAATGAGCCATTTAATGGTTCCTCAAATAAAAATCCTTCAAAACATTGTGCTGGAGTCACAGAGGAACAGTAATCACTTCAAGCATGTTTGGCATATTTCAGAATTCAGAATACGATCCATTCATAAAAGAAAAGCTTAAAAATATCAGGGACTATAATTCCTTTTTTCTTGTGGGTAGACAGCATTCAAGCCTGTGACTAGATTTAAGGACAAACTTACAAGTCATTCATTAGGCACGTGTTAAAACCTTAAGCTACTATTGGAGCACAGTTTAAAACAGAAAAATCAACTGTTGAGGCAATATTCCCAAAAGAGGGACTCTTTAAAGAAAAGGAAGGAGTAGATACTGTCAATCTATCAAGAAAAGCCATATACAATGTAAGAAGAGGTTACACAATGGATTACTGGAGACAAAACGAGAATTTATATGATACGTATATGTATTCAACTATAAATCTAAAGGGTATTCAATTAAGGAGTTTGTAATTGTGAGAAGGATATCCGCCCTAGGATTGGAAGGGTCATTCAAACAGAGAGAAGTAATCAGTATATACTATCTTCTATTATCATAAAATTCCAGTTAAAATTTTAAAAGATAATAATTTCACCGGAATATGATGCACGATAAAAATCGTCAAGTGGCAAAGAAGCAGATCCATAGTGCTTATGAGACGGATAACTTTTAAGATGAATCTTTAGAAATATTGGAAAAAACTTCATATGAAATGAGCACACTAGTATGAAACTGAAATTGGCACCAATTTTATGTTAGGATTGATTAATAAAAGGAAAATTAAGCTGGTTTTGGCATATAAAATCAAATTATTACAGAAGGTTAATCCCAAATGAAACAACAGAAATTTAAAAGGATTTAGGGTGCTTTGCTGTAAACAACCTAGTAGCACCAGAACTTGCTAGAGATGCAAAGTTATTTGAACAGAACAATAACTACTACAACATCATTAAAAAAGAGCCAAAATAATCCACAACATCAAGGTGTAACCATGGTTATTAAAGGCACACAAAGTGGTCCTGGAGCCAACAGCCAAGACACAACATGCAAGGCACAGGCACATGCCAGAGAAACATGAGACACATAATAGAAGCAAATAACATAAATAAATTTTGGAAGTAGAATACACAAGACACATGCATGTATAGATATCATTCCTCACTCTTTATTCTTCAAAACGTTTTTACAAAAACCAATCACATAAACTTAATCCGAATCCTAACAGATATGGCATAGGTACCAATTGAATTTAACAAAAAGGTCATGGTAGAATCAACTGTTTAACATTGAATAGCCAGCAAACTAACATAACAGTGTGAAGCATTTTGCATGTTGTCAATGTAGGATGAGAGGGGCATCTAGAAAAAAGAACTTAGAATAATATTGTACACATATATATACACAGAGAGAAACAGCCAGAGAGGTATAAAGAACTGACAGACAGCAAAAGTAGAACCAGTAAAAGTGTGATGGAGAGAGATGGACGGAGAAGAAACATAAATAGGAGCATAAAATTGCTAACAAAGTTTGCAGCTGATAGCATCTGATCACAAAAGCGTCAGATTTAATAATGCTAGCACTAAAACGGCAAAACCTTAGGATTTTTCATTTACATAAAGACCAAATCATACACTTGGATGAGCACGCCAATAAATAGAAATGCCAAATTATTTCAATACTTTTTTTTTTGATAATTTGGCAATGGTGGATCTTGAACTTGAGACCTTTCACCCCTTACCCACGTGGGTAGTACCAGTCTACCCAAGGTGGATTGGTAATTATTTCGATACTTAAAAACTGAATTACACAAAAAAGAAAAATATAAGCACCCAAACAGAAAGTCCCAAAAAGTCGAGGCTATCCAAGTTTTGTAAACCCATATCAACTTTCAAAATTTTGGTTTTAGACCTCCTATCTATCAACATTAACAAATTTGCAGCCTCATATTCTATCGAATTGTGTGGGCCTCCCTTTTGTTTTAGTTATAATTATAAATTTAATCATCAAAATTACTCTGAGCATGTCCAAGCCATAGGTCATGCACCTTGCTTAGTTTTAGGCTAGGCTTCAACCCATAGATTAGCAGCCAGAGAGATTCTTAAATAGAAATAAACATATTGGCCATAACAAACAAAAGTGATAAGAATCCTACAAAAATATTAGAGAATTTAGTTTACTTAATCATCATGAAGACATAATCGTAGCTGATACAGTTTTAAGACAAAATAATGTTGTAAAAGGATCAACTCATCATCTTCAAAATAAAATGCAACTTGCACGTTTAAAGCCAACAAGGCAACAAAACATGGCATATGTAGATTAATGAAAAAATATAAATAGGCACACCTTTTCAAATAATGTTTTAACTTTATATTAATATATAACATAATACTCCCTCCGTCCCTAAAAAGTTGATATGTTTCACCCTATTTTGATGTCCCAAAAAAATTGATAGGTTCAAAATTTATCACCTAAATTTCCTAATATGCCCTCTTTAATGACTTGTAAAAATGTGCAAATTTTTAAATTCCAATGAAGTAATTCTTTTCTTATTCCAATACTAAGGGTAAAAGTGGAAAAATACAGGGAATTTATTGTTTTTCTTAATCGTGGTGAAATGATAAAATATCACAAGAATTTGGGACAGAGGGAGTAATATTTAAGCTATTAACTTTAATTAATTGGAAACTTAACAAATAAAAATTGTTGAAAGATTGAGTTAATTGTGTCAGATTAAATATGTCATGTAAAATATTACTCAAAGAGAATGTCACGTCAGAATGGGTTTCTTCACATCAAACTAATCAAACAATTGAGCCTTTCACATTGTATTACACATTAAATACGAGAACAAATTTTTTAATTAAATGTTTTACATTATTAATTAATTTTATTGTTTTCATGTAAATCCTAACCTTATCATGTCCATATTTTGCCATGAGCATGACATAAATGCAATATACAAACCTAAGCAACCCCACTCTTTTAAGGACTATGTCTCTCAAAATTTTTAATACAACTGTATTGCTCTTACATGAAAAACTAACTTTACTACTATGGAGAATTATAGAATATTTCTTTTTTAAACAAAGACAAAAAAAATAAATAAAAAGCCATTAGAAGGACAAGCTACTAAGTAAGAGGAAACTACACTCATAACTGAAAACTAGCCCAGTAATCTTAAAAAAAAAATATCACCTAAACAGAAGATCAAACCACAAACAAGCCGTGAACAGACCACGATAACTCCATAAGCATATGGCATCCAAGAATTTATTCCACCCAAATTTGATAGGATGCCTTGCAACCATGAGAGAAGAGGAAGAAACCCATGCAAGCACAAAATGTAACATTTTGTTACCTTGAGCTCCTCCTTGTCACCCTAACTATTACTTGACCTGATCTCCAATAGAAGGAGACATGTCAACTGCCAGAAAATGCTGAGCCAATCCTCAAACCCACTGCTATCTCCATGGATGCCCATTTGTGCTCTTGGCAGCTATACTATACATTCAACTGGCTACTAATAACTTGACCAAAGAAAAGACAAAAAATGACATTTTCTTCAAGGAATCAGAGTCTCAAAAGGGAAGAGAAGACCCATTAGAGAAGGTAATGACTCCATATATGGAGCTTGTAAACAACTAAAACTAAAATAAACTAAGGTAAAACTTTGGGAGAAAAAGGAAAAAGGAAAAGGAGGAGCACATAGAAAAAGTTTTCATGATAGAGAAGACAAAGGGGAGAAAATAAAGACAGAGAGAAGACCCCTTTTTTATGATTTGTGCTCAAAGATAACATTACAGAATATGCAACTGCGAATATAATTAGTCTGAGGTATCTGTAGCAACTATTCCAATATTCAAAATGCTAAAGAAAAAGTTACAGCATGAAAGCCAGAAGTACTCCTAGTCCTTTATGGAGTGTATGGGGCCTGCATTTGAACCTCAAATCACCAAGAGCAACCATACTCCAAATAAATTGTTATTAATCATGTCAGACATGTCATGCCCGGTAAATGGTCATCCTAATTAGGTAAAAAAAAATCCCACACAAAAAGCAGCATTTTGGTGCATTGTTAGAATTCATGAAGCATCAAAAACAGTTTTAAGACAAACAAACCAACAAATGAAAAGTTAAAATAACAAAGAATGTATTTTACGCAAAATAAAAAATTTTATTTGTACTTACAGCAGAAGTGCAGCAGAGAAATCCGGCTTGTTCAATCCAATCCCAGCATTGTATTTTGTAAATGAAGAAGAAGCTGTATCAAATCCAATTTCACCGCCCAAATTAAGTTCATTGCTACCTATAGCTGCCGAAAGCTCCAAAAGTGGGGCTGGATTCAGGCCAATGCTGGAATTGATGGCTGCATGATGATGAAAGTACTGCATATCCAACTGAGATGTGAAAAAAAAAAAAGGTAAAAGCTTTAGTATGCCTCGCATTTCAGTCTCTAAAATTACTTCCCATTGCCAGTGTTTGACAAGTATTCTAGAACCAAATGAAATCGAATGAATTTTTACCACATTTTTACATAAGAAATCTTAAATAAATTTAGAACTCTCAATGCTCTCACAAGCTACTTCGTTTTTGTGGACAGTCACTTTTAAACAACAGACGTTCCAAAAAAATACAAGACATCATCTAGCATGAAGGAAATCAGCCAGAGATTTTGATAGATTTTTCCCACATCAAATATGGCATATTCTAGGTAAAGACTTAAGTATATTATTGCTAAGATTTTCCAAGTCCATATCCACAAACAGGTTGCATTCAATGGATGGTTTAGAAACTAGTTCAAATATTAGTGCTTGAATGTACCAAACCTTTCTTCCTTCCTCCAACCCCATCATCATTTCTAAACTTGCAGCTGTCTCTAGAAATGCTAGTTCATATATACCTAGTATTGCACATTACGTACTCTCAGATTCAGCAAGTCCCATGTCAGTATAAAAAATGGGTATAGTGTGCTAGGCACACAGAAAATTGCCTATGTTGTGATATTCTAAAAAAGACCTGTAACATTTTACTCAAAAGAGAAGGAAAAATAAAACCAAGACTCCTATACATGAGAAGGTTTTTATATGCTTTGTTCATTTTGAAATTTCTCTTCAACAAAATAGCACACAGATGTCCTGATATATCAATTCCACCATCAAAATTTTTAAATAGTCAAAATGTAGACTTGGAAGCATTCTCTAGAAGATGTGACGAAGGAAATTTAATGGAAGGTCCTGAACTGGCTCCAATGCATTACAATTCAAAGACTCAATATTTATTTTAAAATCAAAGCACCAGATATAATCACTATTCCTATTGTAAAAAAGCCTTCATCAAGATCCAAAAACCTAAACTTTTAATCACTGATTAGAGTTTAAGCTATTAGGCCAATAGCACAGTGGTCAGGTATTTTTACCAAAGTGCACAGAGTGAGTTCAAATTGAACTTACCCTTGGACTCACTTGAGGCAGATGATCAACAAATATTGCAAGTCACACAAAATCAGGAATAATGACAAATTTATATAGAGCATATCAACCCCCTTCAAGTTCTACCCAGTGCAATTATTTTCTTGTGTATTATTGTATCATAATTTAAATTGAACAGACCTTGCCAGACTTGTGATCAGGAATTGTGAAGCTGAATGTCGCTTTGGTACAAGGCAATATCTCATTCGCAGTCACCTTTGCAGAAAGCTGCAAAGAGGAGATCATAAAAAGTAAGGTGTAAAACAAAAGACAGGACAGTAAATACTTGAGCTTCAACTCTCATCCCAAATGCAAATGCACTACATGCATTTTGATAAAGCTAGGAGCAGTAGAAAGCTTTAAATTTGATTGTAGCAGCAAGAATTTTTTTCCATACATTGGAATAGGTATCAACTTTAACATCCACAGTAGTATTTCCACTCTTGTACAAGGTATTTATATCACCCAGAAAGATTTGATCCTTTTTCAAACCAGTAGCTGTGAATCCCTGAGAAAACAAATTTGAGCTTAACGTTAGACAAAATCATTATCTGGTTGCTGATAGCGTAAATGATGTTTTATGAAGAAACAAAAACACAAGAAAAATTTAACAAGCAGACTTCTTTGCCAAGAATCTGGTTTCTTTAACATTAAGATGTCTGAATGCTGCAACTAGCTCTTCAATATGATGGAAGCATGTGGCAACTATATAAAAAGTAAGGAACTCATTTTCAAATCCATGATTACAAATTCAAATATACCGAAAACCACCTATAATTTGGATTTAAAACTAATTAAAATAATGGCAAGTTCAATGGGTTTAATTAAAAACAAACACTTGGAATAAGTGCTTTTGCAGAATCAACTACATGCAAATAAAAATTTATTGATCAAATGAAATGATCAATATGTCAAAAGTAATTAAGCACCATCATCGCAAAATTTGTCTCACTGGGCAATTATGATTCTATACATGCTATCTGACATCGAACTCTATGTCGGTATATTAATCATTAGTTCAGCAGAATCCTTATATTTGTCGTCTAACACTGGTTTACGAAGAGCAATGATCTCCTTAAACTACGTAGCCAAGAAATAAATGCATTCCTAACAGTAGCATTAAATTCATCCCAAGAAGGATAAATGTCAGCATTTGTCCAATGTTCATCATTCCAATTAGTACAATAGAGACAATGATTTCAAATATCCAGCAAAAGCAAAGGCCAAATTTCAATCATTAACCTCTATGTAGAGGGTAAAAGGAGACAGAAATTTACAAAAATAACACTTTAGTGAAAAATCAACAGCAATGTAAATCATTTTGTTCACTCGGGTCTTGAAAAGTTTGAAAAAATAAGTGTGGGAGAATGGGTAATTAAAGAATTGCCCGTTCTACTACAACACAACTTAACATTTAGAATTCTAATAAGTCTACTGCCCACAAATCTGTGTCAATAAGATGATATGCTATCAAACAGCATAGACAAACAATGAATAAGTTCCATCAAGATAAAATGATATTGTTGAGAAATCCAAAGCTCAATTCAATAGAGAACTGAATAGAATATAGAAAATAGAAAGTGCAAATTCTGAAGGAAACTGGAGAGGCATCCCAAGCAACTAGACATTGTTTAGAAAGAAACAATTAAATTAGTAATCCAAGTATAACTCAAAGTGAAGAAGACAATACCATTCCAGTCGAGCTCATCATTGATAAGGTAAACTTGTGGTCAAAATTGTAATCTTTGGTGAGAAGGTCTGCATTTAGTGTCAAATAATCAAATCAAAATCAGTTAAAAGAAAAAAAAAACTTACATTTTGAAAAATATTAGTACAGCCATGACTCCTTTAAACACAAAAGGAATGACCCACATAAAAATCCATTACTCCTAAAAGGAGCATACAGCAAGTCTTGTGGCAATTGAGATAAAGCATTTGACAGCAACATATAATAGGAAATAGAAAATGATCCCTCTTGCCTTTTCATTAAACCATAAATTAATGAAAAATCCACATGAACCCTTTAAAATTCAATAATGCTATGTTTAGACATCAACATTTGATTCATGATCAAATAATCAGTTTAAGAACCACAAGGATTTAAGATAACAACTAACCAAATGCTATTTGAAATTTTTAGATTCAAGATTCAGCACTTAAACTTCAAATTTCAAATCTAGATAAACAAATCCAAACATAAAGACAACTAATTTTACTTATAGAGGACATCACCACACCTCTAATATTTCCAACCCCAACATTTAAATATTCTATAATCAGCATCTCAGTGCTCAAACCCATGAACTTGAGAGCCACTGAAACTGATTGACCAGAAACACATTCGATTTTAAATTCAATGCAACTTCCTAACAACTATACTAAATAAGTTTTATGCTAAAAGGTTTAATAAATAACATCTCTGTTTTTCCCCTTACAAAGCTCATTTAAACACAGAGCTAACCTTAAAATACAAGGTATTCGGTGTACATCTTAAATCATAATAAGAACAATAATTAAACTAATTCGCAGTTAGTAAATAGTTTGATGATAATACATACCTTTGGCTCTTTTGCCGATATCTGAAAACGGCGCCGGACTGCTCCCCATTTCTTAACTAAAATCAAAAATGTAATCGTTAACTTCAAACCCATATAATATCAAAAAACATTAACACTTTATATAACCTCATTTCCAAATTATTAATAACAAATCAGTAGGTGAGAGATCGTCCCAAAACGCTGCGTTTTGGAATCCAATGCTGGAATTTGTTAAAAATAAAAAAAATAAAAGTAAAAACACAAAGCTCAGATTTTCTAGGAGAAGATTATAAGATAAAATAGTTACCAGTTGAAGAAATTGCTGATTTTTCTGATGGTGAGGGAGTGCGACCAAAAGAGAGACGAAATAGTTTTTAATTACTAAAAACCCTTTTGGGGTTTAGTAGCTAGTATATATACAATCACTGTTTTGGTAATTAATGTTTATGGCTTTGTCTTTGTACTCCTAATTGTGTTTATAAATGTCTCAATTTCATCCCTTTTCGTTTCTCGGTTGGGCTTGATTGAAATCATTTGTTACTCTGAGGTGTGTATTTTAAATTTAGAAATAACAGTTTTTTTTCTAATTCTTAATCATGATTTTATTAAAAAAGAAAGGCTAAGAATGTCAAATTTAAATTGTCGTTAGCTTAAACTCGTAAAAACACCGGCAACTAAAGAATAAATTAGTCATATGCCCGCGTGATGCGCTAGATTATATAAATTTATCATTTATATAAAACTATTAATTCTATATTTGTAAGATCATGTCTTATAAATGATTAATGTTTAGAATTTATCTTTTATGTATAAGATATATATTATTTTGAATTATATAACAAACAATTTATACAGATAATATTATTATTTAAATTGGATTCAAAGAATCATAATAATCTTAATTAAAAAGAATATTATTTTCATTTTAATCCGGGATTGTAATTTTCAAGTTTTTCTTGTTAGTTATTGAACATTTTTTTTGAACATGTTAACTTTTACTATTTAATTATTTATAAGAACAACTAAGTTTTATATATAAGTTATATTTGAATTAATAATTACGTTGGATTCTAATAATAATTAATTATTAATAAATAATAGAATTCTTAATCAATTAAGATTATATAAGATACATGTTACTAAAATAATAAAATAACAATCAATTAGGATTAATAAATTATTAATTATAATATATAATTTAATATAATTAGAATTTTAGGCATATTCTAAAATTAATTTAGAATTATAATCACATATAGTTGAGTTTTTTTTATCTGAATATTTATTACACAAACCCATAGCAGAGCGTAAAGAACCATAGCACTTTAAAGTAAGGGCAGACAGTGAAACAAAATATTCAGTATGTTAATATATCCGACAATAAAATCTTTAAATATCTAAATTACAATAAAACAGAAGTAAAAATTAAAAGAAACTAATAAATGGCACATAATGAATTATAAATAAATAAACAGTATCAGCAACTTCCATAAACTTGAATATATAGTGAATTATATATCTTTTAATAAAGTAAATCATAATTATCATTAGTTATATGAACCCAAAATAAAATAAAAGAAAGGAAAAAAAAAAGGCAAAGAAAAGAAGATGAAGAATGACAATAAATAAGATAGAATTATTAGGTGTAAAAATGGATTTTTCTGATGCTACTTGTTTCCTGTTTCCATAGCACCCTTTACCATTGTCGCACAAGATACTTAAAAAGATCAAATACGATGGATGATGGATTGATATAATTCGCTATATTGATGAAGATGATGGATTGCCGATGATGTTCATAGGGTTGATGTGTCTAATATTCTACTAAATATACTCTTCCAGAATATCTATCTATAACATGTATAAAAGTGGGAAAAGAGGAAACAGGTAAATTGACCCCCTTGCTCATCCCTATTTAATTTATTGAAAAGTTTTAATAAAGTTTTAAATAATCATTTAATAATTATGTTAATTAATTAACAACAAATATGAAATTCCTTAATCAATTAGAATTAGGATATATTTATTTATTAATAAGAAATCAAATTCTTAGCTAATGAGGATTTAAAAATATTCATAATTAAAATTTCAAATATATATTCAAAACATAATAATTGAAAAATATATAAATCCATATAGTATATGGATTGAGTTAAATTTAATCATAAAATTATAAATTATTGAAATTATTAATATATATTATTAGGATTAAAAGATATAAAATTATATATTTATTGAAATTTTACTTTATTATACGAATTAATTTT
>CANYLF013133605.1:0-14145 GCA_948193215.1 Bocquillonia castaneifolia
ATAAATTACTTTATTTTATTTTAATACACATCACTGATTTAAAGATCATGAGATTCACCAATGTTTTTTTTTTTTTTAAATAGTTCTTTATACATTTCATTTTTCAGTTAGTAGGTGTAAATTAGTACAATTTTTTATTCATTAATTTTGGATAGGAAGATTTAATTAATTATATTAAAATGTGTCTATTGTTTTTATTATTGGAAGGGTTAAGGGGCTTTGATAGTTTATAGATGAATTCTTTTAGGCAAGGCGAATCTATGGGTCACTTGGGTTACAAACTTGTGGGTCATTTTATTCTGGAAATCGAAGAAATGCATAAGTGAAAATAACACAAAAGATGAACCGGCATTAATTATCATCAGCTTTAAACTATCTTATTAAATTAATTAATAGCAATAATTATATCAAATTCATCAGCTTTAAACTATCTAATTAAATTAATTAATAGCAATAATTATATCAAATTCCATCCATTTGAGCTAACACAAAAGGTTTTTTGTTCAATTAATTAGTTGTGAGTGACAGGCTCCCATAAGTGCACAGGGTCTATTGTAGTAATAAACTCGAAGTACGAGGTCGAATCCACAGAGACAAACGTTTTAACTACTTTTCAATTAAGTTTAACACAAAAATAATTAAAGTAAAACAAATAACCTTGATTTGATTTTGAAAACTAAAGTAACGAGAAAATAAATGCAAACAATTAAATTAATAATTAAAAGTAAATTTAAATCAACTAACAAACACAATAAAACAAGCACTAGAGTTCATGATTTCATCTAGAGGGGTAAATCAATTATCAATCAAAATTCATTTAAGTAAGACTTTATGAAAGTATTTTAATCCTTTCCTAAGGCAGAAAAATGTATTCAATTGAACAAGCTATGCTGCTCTTTCGATGCACACCGATTAAAAAAAATCGAACCCATTAAGCAAAATCTTTAAATCAAGTTTAGATTAATTGTCGTTTCCGTATTAACGTCTAAACAAGTTCAATTTCCAAATCAGGTTTATTTCAACCCATCCATTGAACGATAAACCTAACAAACATACATCTAGGTGATCAATCAAGAAATATGTTAATAAGCTCTTGGAAATCAATTTAAATGAAGAAAACAAGAAAAACTATATTAAAATAATAATTCAAAACATTGATAATCAAACTATCCCCTACTAGATTACATCCATCCCTCTAGCAGGGAATTTATTTCCAATACATAATAAAAACTAACAAACAAACAATAATAATAAACATAAATATAATTAAAAGATAGATAGATTCAAGGAAAGAAAAACTTAGTTTTCAAAGATGAAATAAAGCTTCAATCTCCTTCAATCCTTGCAAACCAATCTTGAATCCTTGAACAATGGTGTTTTTCTAAGGTTTTTTAATATTTTCTAAGAAAAATAAAACAAGCCAAAGTTGTGGCTAGGGTTTATGAAGGTTGTATATATAGTATTCCTCCCAAAATACCCTAAAAACTACTAAAAATTGGCCAAACTCGCATGAAAACGTCGCCAAATCGAACCATCTGGTCTGCCATATGGTCTAAAAATCACATACGCTACTCATGCCGTTCTTCTCCTAAGGTCCGGTCTGCTCCCTCCTTGGTCCAGTCTACTATTTATCTTCTATTTCCAACACAATCCAGCACATGACCCAACTTGCAAGGGGCATATCTTAGTCGTCAGAATTCCAAATTGAGAAATTCTTGACCCTAAACTCAATTTCAAGATGTCTATTGTAATTTCTATGTTTTGAGATTTCCCTAATTTGATTGTCTTCTTGGCCAAAATGCCCTTGACATTTCAGTGCTACATCTGAGACAGCTTTCAAAGCACTTCCCGGAGTTTAGCTTGTATCTCCTTCGTTCTAGTACCAATTGAGCTTATTCATTTTGAAAATGAAAGTAAATTCAATAAACTTATGATCTGGAAACTTTAATATCAAAACTCTTTCCACATTGAATGCTCCAAGCTCCCAAAGTTGGCCGATTCGTGAGATCGCAAACTAGCGCCTTTAAGCTCTAAACCTCAAGTTTTATCTTTAGCTTCTAAACCTTCAAAGCACCATACCTACAATGATTTCACACCAAAACAAGTATAAATCACCTTTGAAAACATATAAATCATAAAGAAATTAGATTGACACTTATATGATACAAATATAAAAGAATTACACGATTTATTCTGTAAATGAACTCAAATTCTCTTTAATCTTATAAGTTAACAGTATATAACAAAATAGATGCTAAAACAACTCAAATGTATAAGGAAATGAAAATATATAGAATAATAACCGGTTATCAATTACATAATATTAGTAAATGTATATTTATTAGTCATGTATAATTAGTAATTAATAACTATATTTAATTATTAATTACATAATAATTAATATATATATATATATATATATATATATTTCGGAAAATTAGAAACGGATATTAGAAACGGTAATAAAATCTGTTTCTAATTCCAGAAAATTTCAGTCCCCAATTTCTAATTAAAAACAGATAACAAATTCGTTTCTAATTAGAAATGGACCAGTCCATTTCTAAATTAATAAAATCTGTTTCTAATTTTTTAGCATCAAATTCCCGCCAAAATTAGAAACGGATTTAGAAATGGAAATAAAATCCGTTTCTAATTAGAAACGAAATTGGAAACGGGTATAAGACCGTTTCTAGTTTCAGAAAATTTCAGTCCCCAAATATAATCTGTTTCTAATTAGAAACAGATTTTGTCCATTTCTAAGATCTATTTCTAATCCGGTAAATTCTAGTAAATGCATGTTTTGTGCTTTGATTTGGGTTAAATCCCCCCCAAACTTAACAACTATTTGCCCTAAACACTATATGTGTTTCTCACATATCAGTACAGTTTTGTAATATAATAAGTAGACTTTATGATATTTTCTATGTTATAAATTAAAATTTATTTCATTTATAAAATGTTATACCGTGTTTTATTTTTATGAAATTAAATTTACTTTTTCATAAAGATCTCTTAGTAAGTATTTATTTTATTTTATTAATATGAAGTTATGATTCTAAACGTTGGTAATAGAAATGTATATTAAACAGATTTGTTATTATCTTTATCATGACCAGAAATAAAACGAAAACATTCCTCAAGAAAAAAGAAAATTAATAAGATATTATCACACTACATATTTAATATTTTTAAAATTTAATTGTAAAAATTTTCAATTTACTTATAAATTTTATAAGGAAAATTTTACATTAAATTAAAAAGAAAAAACAACATTATACGAATATTTTTAAATAATTACAAGTAATTTCTATATAAAAATTTTCAATTGTTATATTATATTTTTTTGATAAGTGGTATATTAATATATTTTATTTTATTTGTTCTCTGATAATTTGATTATAATAACGTACATAATTATAAATCACTATTATAATATATTTATAATAAATTTTAATTTATTTGTTCTCTGATAATTTGATTAGAATAACTTACATAATTATAAATCATTATTATAATATATTTATAATAAACTTTAAATTTACCGAATAATATTTCACGCATCGCGCGTATATCATACAGGGTAGCCTAAAAAATACGATATATGCACAATAACTCTTATAGGCTTTCGTAGCAAAAAAAGAAAAAAAAAATTATGCGTTTGAGATATTTTGTGCAATTTATTAGGCATCTGGTGTCAAAATTTCATTTTCAGGACTTGTCCATTATATGAACTTTTCAATGGCATGGAGTGAAGCTTTCAATTTCCATGATTTAAATGTTTAAATTGATATTTGACCAAAGAAGATACCTTTTCATAACAATTAGGCCTCTATTCTAAGAAAGCGCTTACTATGGCCCAAGACTGTAACACATTTTATCCATGGACACACTAGATACATTTTTTTTTCACTAATAATATATATATTTTTTAATTGGAAAGGGAAGATTCAAATCAAGAATTATGCACAATGATTTATAACAATTTAATTATTTGGTACACAATTTTTTTATGATAAATTTTATACAATTCATAGATTTTATTCAATAAACTTTGAAGCATTTTCAAAATACCACGTGAATTTTTACAAAATTAATGGATTGTTTACATGATTCATTGATTGTAAAAAATATATGGCTTTCAAGAATCCATCATGGCAAACATGCCCAAAGTCTTTTTCCAGTAAAATTACAGAAATAATTTATGTCTTTGCATATATAATGATCAAATTAAAGTTCGAACCTCTCTTAACTTCTAAGCAAAATAGAGTGACAGAAAGTTTACTTGCAAGAACTTTTCATCAGTGTACTCAAGGACTAGATAATTGAAAAAAAAAATGATATTTAAAAATAAATAAATAAATCTAAATTTCTTTTGTTTTTTTTTTTTAATTCTCTCATTTTGAGTCTCCTTGTCATGATTGGGCCACGAATTGAGACATTCACATTGGATTGTCTACAAGATTTCAAAATCTTATCCTTGCCTGGGAAAAAAAAATGAAAAGAAGGTGTGAAATTAGATAGACCCTTATCCCTTTGTGTTGTAAAATGCAAGGACAAAATGATCTCACCCATTTCAATTTCAATTTCAATTATTTACTCTAATTCCATGTGCATCAACCAACAAAAAGCATAGGATAATGCATATGTGTCATCCACAATCGACTCTCATGCCTGGCAACCATTGGCTTATCAACAAAGTAAGCACGAACTGTTTCACAGCAAATTTTTATACATTAAAAACTTTGAAAATTTTCAATTTAACTCAAATTAATCTCGTAATATGAAGGTAACACATATATATTTACAACAGTATTACAAAGTAAAACCCATTGGGTTCAATATCATTTTAAAATGACTCCAATATACATATTTTTTAAAAAAAAAAAAGACAGAAAATAAAAGAGCAATAAAAATTCCAAAACTTAATAGAGGTCAAGCAGAGAAGAAGCCATTACAAGCAGCAAGACCAATTTGAGACTTAGGCTCAAGGGCCACCAATTTAGCAATAACTTGATCAAAATTTTCTTGCCTAATTGCATTCTCCACATTTTGAGAGACGATAGAAACACCAATTGAAACCCACTTGAC
Organism: Bocquillonia castaneifolia; assembly: GCA_948193215.1. Classification (NCBI taxonomy): domain Eukaryota; kingdom Viridiplantae; phylum Streptophyta; class Magnoliopsida; order Malpighiales; family Euphorbiaceae; genus Bocquillonia; species Bocquillonia castaneifolia. Next base: position 5,089 of record CANYLF013133605.1, read on the forward strand.
CATGTCTATTTTGCCATCCTCTGATGCATCAGAACCAGCTTTTCTTGAATTTTTGATCCTCCTTTCATACTCTTCAGCCACTAACATAGCTATATCAGACATTTTTTTTTCCCTCTCTTCTTTAAAAACACCTGTTTATTTGTGTATTATTATATGAAGTTGAAAAGAAACTTATTATGGTTAAGACTTTTAGAAGAAGTGAGGTATTTATAGGAGAAAGAAGGAAAGAAATGGATAAGGCTGACAAGTGGGGTTGGGTTGTGTGTTATGAATTTTTTATTTGAACTATTTTCTTCGTAGTGTATTATTTTAATTAATCTATTTTGAAATCTGGTACCTCGTCTCTTTGACTTAAATATCAATTTGCTTATCATGATAAATGCATTCTAATTTTAATTGTTAATTTTAAAAACTCATACAAGTTGTAATTATTTATGTATAAAATGAAGATAAATTAATAATTTTATTAATATTAATTTTAAGATAAATCAATCAAAAGCCATGAATTAGAAGGATAAACTGATACTTAAATATATGGGTTTGATGGTTTTAATTAAAAAAAATAAATAAAAGAACCAGGTTTTTAACGTGGGATGCTAGCACGCAGCTTCTGATGTTAACAAGTATGGACCAGATATTTTATTGTAAAAAACAAAAGATATAAATTGATATTTTGGAAGCTTGTAATTATATAATTTACAGCACGAGGAAAGCTTGAACTCAAAAAAAAAATCTGGAAAATAATTACTAGAAATTTACAACACATGGACATTGAAGCATCGTTCTCACTATCAAAATTTAATTACTTAACTGCACATGGTATGGTACGTCCTTTTATTAGGTTCATTTTTAATAGCAATAAAGCTTTTTGTTCCTTTTAGATGGACCACATAATAAAATTTTCTTATACATATTATCATCCTTTTTTCTTCTTCTTACACGTTGAGAAATAATAATAATAATAATAATAAAGCGTAGATCAGGGATCATCTCTGTCAATATTTTTTATGTATTTTTATTAGAGGAAGAAATTATGTGTCAAAGTTCTATAATAACATTATTTTTAAGATTTCCAAAATTATGAAAGAAAAATTTGGAATTCGTAAACAATACAAATAGAAGAAATGGTAAATTATGGTATAATATATTTGTTTTTTTTTTTCCAAATTATGGATGTATTAGTGTAATTCTAGAGTTTTTGGCGTTTTGTGGAGAGTGGCACATGTTAAAGGATAAAAGGTCGGTGCAAAATGGAAACCGAAACCGCTAGAAACCATGGTGCGCTGTCGGCTGCGGCCCACAATACTTCCCACTTGAAGACAAACCATCAAATGCTAATCCCATTTGCTTTCCATTAGCACAAATAGTTTCGTATTTCCCTTATTATTTTTTGTCCTTCCACTTAAAAGTTTCTTCCTTTTTTAAACACCTTTACAAATTAGTGTTCAATATGATTAATATTTTACAAGTATTAAATTATTAAAATTATAGTTTAAAGTAAAATTTTTTACAAGAATGAGTTGAGCAAGTTGACGGGTAATTTTCTTCATAGAAATTAATAATTAATAATCAAATAGCATGCCAGATCAAACGTTTAAGACGACTTTTTCTCGTCTTAAAAATGATTAAAATATTTTTTTTTAAGGAAAAATGATTAAAATATTGATAGTGAGTAATACTTTTTTTTTTTTTGAGAAAGATAGTAACTAATACTTCTTTTCACAATGTTAATCGTTTTAGATTTTTTTTTAAAAAAATGGTCACTTCTAAATACTAAAATAACATTAAATATTTATTTTTTTACGTTTATCCGTATACTTAATTATTTATGACTACTATTATATAACACTTTAAATTTGAGTGTTTTGTAAAATGATAGTTTAATTATTTTAATTTTTTTTCCTAAAATCTAGACTAATTATACAATAATTATACAATATTTGAGCATAAGTTTCTTTTTTTTTCAGGCACTTGAGTACGGGTGTCTTAATCTAGTCATGTCTTCAATTTTCTGACAATTTAACAATGAGAAACCAACGCAAAGTTCAAAAAAAAAACATACAAATACTTATAGATGTCTGTATTTGAAAGAAAAAAAAGTTGAAAAGCTTAATAATAATAAATTATGCCAGATTTCATAAAAAAAAGATAATCATCTGGATAATTGGTCTAACATTATAATCATCTGGATAATTGGTCTAACATTCTGCTTTATTCAAAGCGAGAGAAAAAAAAACAATTAATTGATATTTTGATTCTCTACAACAAAAGGAAAACCATCACACGAATGTCATCTTTCGACTTTATTTAGTTCAATTCTTTCGGAAAATAGAACTCATTTACAAATGAATTCTTGTGTTTGTGTTTTGTATGAAAAACCATAAGTGTGGAATTTAAAGGTATTTTGATCATAAAAAATGTTTATCTTGATTTTCATTTACAAATTTCATCAAATTTAAAAAATTGTGAGCTAATTCAGTGAAATTTAAAAATTAAAATTTTAAATAAATTTTAATTTAAATCAATCACAAAAAATTCAAAATTATAGAATTTAGTTATATCAAACACACTCTTAATTACAATTGAATCGTGCAATCAATTAAACGTCATAACTTATTCGATGAACATTAATTGCCACTCGTGGCAATTGCTACAAGTCTTCTTTTTCCTATTTTTTTTCGAACATAAGTCTTATTTTTCCTATTATTAATTCTTTTAACAGCTTAAAATTTGGTACCAAACAAAAGTTGGGTTCCAATGTAAAACCAATATTGCTCAACATTAAATTGCAAGATGCCTTATAACTCATTCCACACGCAAAATGTATCAAGTCAATTTTCAATTAAAATAATACTAATAAAAAATTATACTGATGGTTGTTAAGTGACCAAATCCAAAGCCCAATTTTACAAGGAAACTCGATTAATTGGTAGAGCAATTTATGCTTTGTATGACACAATATGCAATGTACCTAATCAGGATTCCTTATTAGATGGGGAGATTCCTAAACCAATAGATAAATACTGAGTAAATGATAATTATGTTCTAAGAATCCATCCAATAAAACAAAACCTCAAAATTGACAAAATCAACTAACAAAAGGAAAGAACCTTCAAGTCCCCGACCTTTTTTTGTCTGAATATTGCGTCAATTGGTGTCATTAGTGGTTACTGTTTAACTGTCACTTCAACTGCCCTCCGCACTTGATAGATTAGCTACACATGAGGCAAATGTCACCATTATCATTCATGTGCTTGATGACATAACATTTTGTTGCATACTTTTGTATTATTACTGTCGCCATCACACTTGCTTTATTGAAACCTGGTATCTAATTAAGGTTTGAGATACAACTGCTCACAATTTGAAACCAAACTGGAGTCCAAACCGGACCGATTATTTCAGTTCCTTTCAAAAGAAAAACCGGTATCCAAATTGAACCGACTATTTTGGTTCCTTTCAAAAGAAAAACCAGCATCGAACAGTTTCCAAGCTGACAATTCAATTTTAGTTCTGGTTTAATTTCAGCTTCAAACCATTTTATAAAATTAAAAATTATATTTCAAAATCATAACTGAACCAAAACTACTAGTTCCAATTCCTACTTTGAAACCGAACCTTAAAGGGTAATTTTGATTCCTAAAACCAATGATTCTTTTCATTTCTAGTTCGATTCCAGCACCTGAATATATCTAGTTTGAGGTCAGCACACACTTTGTTCGCACAAAATGAAACAGGGGATCCTTTTGCGTTTCAGTGACTAGTGACTATGTTGAATTGAGCAGTTGCTCGCAATTCAGCAATGATAATAGGTTTAACTGATTTCTCTGAGAAAATATACATCCCTTAATAAAAACAAACTATCATACATGATATAAAAATGCCAACGAATTTGTTCGAGAAATTTAAAAAAAATGCCATAAACACTCTAGTACACAATTGTTCATTTCAGAGTGTGATTCCTTTTCTTCTAATAAATTACAGACATGGAATAGATGGTGAAACATCTTTTGTTAGTAATTCAGTACATCATGTTTCAGTTATCTTTATCAATTAAGTGCTGTAACAATACCAGAACCTTTTCACAAATCATCACTCAAGGATTTGTAATGAAATTTGAGCATTATCAAAGCGCCTTTGATCTTTTCTTACCTGGTACATCTGCAAGACATTTTGTGCCGAACAAAACTCAATGGCGGCACAGTATAGACTGGCGTACCAAAATAGGGCACCAGTCTGTATCTACAGTGTTATTCTTGTGATCAAATAATATATCACCATTTTTACTCATAGCAGACCGAGATTTTTCAGCTGCTGAACATGCTCAGGTGGGAGAGGTGGAGGAGACCAATCAGATCCTGTCATCTCACCATCAACATCCTCGACAACATATTCCTAAGAATAAAAAAAATGTATAATATAATTAATCAATTAAAGTAACAATATAATATATGACAAGGAGTTTGTGATGCAGTCCCAGCAACAAAGACAGTGACAGGAAAGACAGACCCAGCTATTATATGCCAAATCTCAAGCATGAATATAGCATCATCATATTGTCAAATTTCTTTAAAAAAAAAAAAAGATTTTGCAGGAAAACTATATGATTGAGCACCCTAGAATTTTAAGTTTTAAGTATAACTGAAATAGTACATGCACTGCAATATTAGTAATGTTAGGCAAAGCAGGATTGTCCTGGAAGGTTTAGAGGGCCTATAAAATCCACAATTGGCATGCAGCTCCATCATATAGAAGGAAGGTGGAAATGGGGAGCGCATCAATCATAGAACTAAGAAAGGATATGGATGAAGCGTATGTATGTCATAATGGTCCTATATGACCTGAAAATATCACCTAAATGAACTTTGTGAGACCAAAATTCAATCAATCATAATGCAAGGCAACAAGGATTGGATGGTGAAGAACCCACGTGAACAGAAGAACACTAGTTGCATCTGCTAGAAAAGTTCAGAAAAGAGTAAGATTGATTGAACATATTGTGTGTATAATCAAAAAAGAAGGTGCAAATGGTAGACCTAAGATAATATTTAAGGAAAGGATACATTTGAGTGAGCCATATTCTGAAAATGAAGTGCTAAACAACTTTGCCCACAAAAAAGAAATCCATTTAACTGATCTCAAGCTTGTTTAAAGTAAAAGCTAAGTTAAGCTTTAAATTAGTAGAGAGGCCCTTAGACATAAGGAGATTAGACACTCGCCTTAGTTAACATCCTTTTGGCAAGTATGTGATAGTGCCGCTGCCAAATTCTCTGTCCGACCATTGTAGCTACCAAAACACTATAGAATATGCCAATCACAGTAAAGAGTCCTAGCACAATCAGAGCCATTATAAATAACAAGGGTAGCCCTGCTTCACCGGCACCTCCCAAGCAACCACATTCGCCAGCAGCACTAGCACAACTCTCAAAACATGTGGTGCAGTCGGTCCACATACAAAGAGTGCCAGGTAAATGACAGTCTGCACACATTCTGCAAAAATAAGAAAAACAAACGGACACATAAATCATCAATATTTTGATCTAATAAATTCAATAATCATGGGAAAGTAAGATATCAGTTGAGAAAAGTTCTATGCGAAAACATTAATTATATGCTTATGTATTTGAATAAGAAATCAAGTCCTATCAGTAGAGTTTAGCATCCACTACCTAAAATGTTTAGGTTCAACGAACCCCATCACATGCTGAACCAGGAGCACGTGACTTGAAGAGATCTTAGTATGCGTCCAAGATCCTCGCATGTTTTTTCCCTTCATTTAATTATTTGTCTAATATCTAGTAAATGCAAAAGCAAAATTCAAGGCATATTTGTTACACAAGTGGCATCCATGATGAAGATCCTCTCTTAATCACACGTGATTATAAAATTTAAAAATTGGAAGGGAGAAATAAGGAAGTTGAAGTTGAACCAATTTGGGCAAGACAATAACTAAGATTAATTCCCTTCATGAAGTAAGAAATAAGTAGATGATATGTGAGCTCATTTTAGAGGCAAATACCAAATTACCAGAGACCATCTGTTCTTTCCACTGCTATAAAACAGGATAGGCAAGCAAAACACAATAAAATCTTAACAAATTAGATGAGAGTTCTAGCCAGTATAATATTCCTTCCCCCTGCTTCTGTTTGGCAAAATTTGATTTTCACTTAGTTTAAATGTTGTAATAAATACAATATATAGTGACTCTTATACCCTTCGACTTTCAAGTTCCTCACCACTTTTTCTAAAACTCATCTCTTTCAAGATATTTAATTATTGAAGATAAAAAGGAAATATCTATCCAAAAGATACTAACTTCTATAATTGTCAATACAATGGGACACCAAAAAGTGTAAAGCCAAATTGAAGTGGGCAGAGGAAGTAACTAATAACAAGATGCACATGATAAATTGATAATCATTGTAGCATATCATCTAAGTTGCCAAGTGAATACCATATTTGGTAGAGGATTTTGCCTTTTCCAACTTACGGAATAGGGAGGGATTACATGAAGGTTACCTTATGTATGGGGAATACATAACTGACTTTGCATAGTAATGATAATCCAATGCTTTTACAAATTTCAACTTTATTTATCAAATAGTTTTTGATAAGCAAGATTCTCCAGTGTTGAAGGAGGTTTGAAATGAAAAACAAGCAAAAGAAAAACTCTATTCTCATAATTCGTTTGGATCAAACCTGCAGAAAGAACTACATCATGTGCATCAGTTTTTGAAATAACAAATAGTAGAGTTATACCCAGGCTGACAGCAACAGAGACATAACTCTCGACAAGGCTGAGCCAAATCACTGCGAACTCTTCGATCGTAACAAGTAATGAAGCAACCAGATAGCCCCAGCAAAGCGAAAAACAACAGTGCTCCTGTGCAATAACACATTCATGTAAAGATGTCATCCAAATAATTTGGTAAATGGTAACATTAGGAAATGATGAGAAAACGTACATGTATCTCAAAATTTAACAGATTACAATTTCTTTCGCAAAAGGATCGAAGAAAATTTTCAAAATTTGTCACATAAGCTCTAAATATAATATGTAAGATTTTTTTTATTTCTAAATCAGTAAGAGCAGCATAAGAGGTCCAATCTATGCCATTCACAAATTTTCCATTACAGTATAAACACAATATCCACTAAGAATAATCATCTGTAGCACCACAAATCATGATAATACCACCACCAACTAGAATCTTGCATTGTGAACATTATGATAATGTCAGTTGAGGTTACTGAGGTTTTACCACATATATAGTAGAAACTAAGCTCATTATCAAAGCCCCATGCATGGCGAAGCCAGGACTGTTGATAACCATCAATTAAATAAACCAGGTATGCAAGTGACGCAATCACCTGCAAAGGCATAAATGAATTTTCTAAATATACAAAGGGAAGGCGAAAAATTATGGACCAAAAAATTATAAATAAAACTAAAAACTGATGACCTACAAGCTGAACGGCAAGAAATATAAATGCAATGTCTCTAGTCACAAAGAACCGAAATTTCAGGGTTCGCCACTTCCTATCAGCAGCAACGTGAACTCTCAAATGGTAAGGGGCCTTGCAAGTTGTGCAATGAGCAAATGCAAACCCTTCCTGCAAAAGTATAGAAAAACAATTGCACAAAAATTCAGAAGCAATTGCAAAAGATTAGGACATAAGCAAAACGCCAAAGAGCACATGCCATCTCACATTAATGTTGGATCAGCCAAAACCTACATCTCATGAACCTGTCATCGACGTCTTCATTTCTTTAACATAATTAATTGGTTGTGGGAAGAACTTGAAATGGGAAACAATTGTACTTAACTAAACCTTAATCGCAAGTTATTTGGGATTGGCTAAATGGATTCTTTCTCCACTCTAAACAATTCTACGCCACATAGTTGGGAAAATATATAAGGGTGTGATTTTGAAATGAAATAATCAAAATTCAATAAGTAGGCGACAAAAAAAAATCATACAAAGTTTAAAAAAAAAAACATAACAATGTACTCTGCCTGCAAATTTATTAGGGATGATGAAACAAGTTTAGACTTTAGAATCATATATACAATAATCCATGCAATCCCAGCACATGAATACTGAATAGTGTCTGTATCACTATCGAATATGAATACCAGGGTCTCCTTTCAGGCATAAAAATACATAGAGAGAATCAGAAGCAACACACTTTACATTAACAGAAGCTGCATTCACTTACTTAAACACAGACATTTAAACACCATCCAAAATCTCATGTTACAAAGAAGAAGGTATTAAAAGGGAAGAAAGATTATTAATAACTTTACAGGATAGATAAAACTATCTGCTCCATAATATCTACAGCTTCTAAATTATCAGTCTATGACTATTCATAGGCCTCGCTAAGATACCCAGTTTGATTGGAAAGTTTTTTTTTTTTTTAGAAAAAATAGTTCACAAAATGCAGTTACATTGATAAACAATTAACACTCACAAGCGAAATTGACAAAACAAAAGGAGACAGAAATCATCAACAGCATTACCCTGACAGCTCGCCAATGGTCCAAACATTCTCTATGTACATATTTGGATGTTCCTTTACATTTGCATGGCGCAATAAAATCCCTACCTATATGATCAATTCAAAATAAAATTTAATTAAAAACGAATTATCGAATTTGAATTGAAGCAATTAAAAAAAAAAAAAACCCTAATGCAAACACAAATGAACAAAAACTCAAAAAATCAATTAAATTCTATATCTTTTTGAACCAAAACATCAAAATTGACGAAAAATAACAGTTACCGTCAGTTTCGAGGCAAATACGGCACTGTATTTGGTCGCCGGGGCCAGCTTCGAGGTCGATCTCTGAAGGCTCGCTGATCGGAGACGGAGCAATTAGAGGAGATGAAGAGTTTCCTTTCGCATCTTCATCGTCTGCCATTTGATATTTTGACCCACCCCAACGCACACAGAGAAAGCAGTGGAAAAAGATTATATGATTAAATTAAAGAAATATTACTATTATTGTTTACAGTTGTGAATTAGATTGAGAATCATTAATTATGATTTAT
>CANYLF013134324.1:0-11588 GCA_948193215.1 Bocquillonia castaneifolia
AAAAATAATTTAATTTGGTCCAAAAACTTATTTTCTTTTCAAAAAAACCTATAAATTCTTAAAAAAATTCTAAAATTTACATAGTATTTTGTTAAAATTTATATATATTATTTGGGATTTATAAAAATAGAAATAAAATTTTTAATCTTCTCAAAACATTATTTAAAATTTTAATGTTCACTAATTAAATAAACTAGAATTATCAAAAAAATTATATAAACTAGAAAAAATGAATTTGATAATATTGACCAAAATTTATAACTCAAATAATTTTTATGAATGTATAAAAATAAAAAATAATTAAATTATTCAATCAAACTCATAAAATTATAATTAAATTAGATAAAATTTTAAAAAGTTTGTAATCTTAAAATAATAGCAATTTGGAAAAAAGATAAAATATATTCACTAAAAAATTTTATCACAATTATTTGCACTCAATAAATTTATAAAGATTTTATGAATTTAAAATTTATCAATATTTATTCATTGAAAATATATTATATCCTCCATATTATATTGTTAAAATTTTAGTATAAATTCCATGGTAGATAAAAATTATAAAATTATTATGTGTTTTATTATACTTTTATTGAATTTTAAAGTTTTATAAACTTTCAAAATTATTCGTAAAATATTTTATTTTTTATAATTTAGTCTTTTATAAAAATAATACTAAATTATAAAATATAAAAGATTAAATTTAATAAATTTTTTTATAATATTATATAATTTTTTAAAGTTTACAAAACTTTAAAAATTCAATAAAAGTTTAATAAAAGACATTATATTTTTATAATTTTCATTTACTATGAGAATTTATAATAAATTTTTTAACAATATAATACTTATAATATATTTTTAATAAATAAATATTAACAAAGTCTTGAATTAATAAAATTTTTATAAATTTATTGAGTTCAAACAATATGATAAACTTTTTTCATAAAAATATTTTTATCTTTTTTTAAAATATCTTTTACCTTACAATTACAAACATTTTAAAATTATATCAAAATTTATAATAATTTTATGAGTATGATGAAATAATTTAATTTTTATTATTTTTATACACTGATAAAGATTATTTGATTTATACATTGTTTATATAATCTTTATCAGTGATGACCTCTACCTATTGTTGACTTGCTATATACACTGTTTCGTAAACTATTAACAGGCTGAAATACTATTTTGTCACTTTTTAAAGTTGACACACCGAATTGTCAAATTTTAAAAAGTTCACACACGGCAGCAGCTTTTTGCACCCCACTAAAGATTTCTAGCGCTCCAACTTACTCATTTTATATAAATAGTAGATTAAAAGACAATTTTCTCCATTACATTAATAACAAAATACTCACGTCTTTTTTTTATAGATTATCTTCCGATTACAGGATGCAAATTGCTAATGCTATGATTAATAAAAAAAATCAGAAAGGTAGAGAAAACCTTTCTGGGCCAATTGATCCATCACCGATAAATATAATTAAATCTTTACACACGAAATATAAAATAATGAAACAGTAATAAGACAAAATACATTAGAAATGTTCTCATAAAAAAATATTTAAGAAATGTAAATATGTAATTAAATCTTTACCCTTAAAAAATATAAAATAACGAAACAGTGATAAGATAATATACTTAATCAAAAAAATATAATTAAATCCTTAAATAAAAAAAATGAAACAATAATAAGATAAATATTTATATATGGATGTTTTCTATTGTTACCTTGTTTTATAACAATTTGTTGCAAAGAAATGTTAAGGTTTTTTTTTCATAATAAAGAAATAAATTATTTTTATGATAAAATATATTTTTATAATTTGATGTCTTTAAAAAAATTATAATGAAATAAATATAAATTGATATTATATTTTTGTAATTATTAATATTTTTTAATAAAGTATGATTATTTTATTTTAAAATAAAAATTCCCATGAAAAACAAATACAAAGTAACGGTGAAAAATACCGTGACAATTATTTTATAATATGGATTATATTTTATCAAACCACTTTCCTTCATCATTTTTACAAAATTATCTTCTACCAAACAAGATGGCTTAATAAATATCAATATATTCAAGGCTTGGTTGATTCTAAAAATGAAACAGAAGAGCAATGAAAAAAGTTGGCACATTTTATTGTTCTGCGTTGCACAAATTTGTTCGAGAGGAAAGATGGGAAAGATTTAGATAGAAAACAAGGGTTTGGAGTCTTTTATCATTTTATGGACAAAGTTGTCCTTTCACTTATTAAAATATCATTATTAATGTAAACTTAACAAATAGGAGCCCAAGAAACTGAGGGTGGAATGCAAATAGCGTTCCCCTTGTAACATCCTTAAAATAAAAATAAGAATAATAATGTTGGAGGATTTATTAATATTATTTAAAAGACTTTTTACATTTTAGTTTGGATGTAATTAAAAGAAAAATTATTATGAAGATTAAATTGTAATTTATCAAATATCTAGAGATTAAAGTAGTAATTTGTCAATATGATTTTATTATAGAAAGAGAGGAAGGAGGGAGAGAAGATGTGCAGCCTTAGTTCTGTTAAAAAAAACTCTTAAATTTCTAACTCTCATAACTCTCACATATGGAGTAAGAATCGAATGATTTTAGTGTCTATGGTTTCGTGGTCTTTCAAGCTTCATTTTAAGTGGTATATTGCAAGGGTTTTATCGGGTAGAATTTGCAGACCTGAGGTAAGAAGTTTTAAATAGATTTTCTCATTTTCTGTTAAATTCGTTTATTGTTTTATAAAATCGATTATATATGTGTCATCTAGAGCTTGAGAGGAGTCCGATGGTATTTTTAGAATTTAATTCTGACACCATTGTACCGGTGACCTGGCGGGCCCTACATGTGGACCCTAGCTATGGGCCCCACGTGTGTTTTTGACATAATATGTCATTAGAATCAATTTTTCATGCTGATTTCAATGCTGCAATTGAAATCTAAAGATTAGATGCCGATAATCTCTAAAAACTATTTGATATGATTTTGGCGGTGTTTTTAAATAGATAATTTGAATAATAACTGTGTTTTAAAAATTAGTAAAAATTATGTTGAACATAAAGTCATATAGGTTTTTGTCTAAGGAGCAAAAGGATTGGATGGATAAAATATAATCGCTAGTCAAGTGAGGAAATAAGTTATATTGTATGTGTGAGGGTATCCCGGTTGTACCCCTGGATTATTGAGTTTTGCATGCTAAATGTTGATAAGTATTTGTTGTCTGATATATATAAATAAGTGAATTTAATTATTATGGTACATTAGGTAGGTAATTAATTAATTAATTAATTTTGTGTATATTAAATGAAAAATTACTGTGTGTGTGCTCATTTGCTATATTTTTGATAGATTGATTAGGTATTAGTAAATGGATAATTTAATTAATTGAATTTTGAATTGTGGATTGCTGTGCAATTGATTGACTTGTAAATTGGATGAAAATTTTTATGTTCTTTAATTAATATGCTTTTGGTGGAATGAGTTGTTAATTGGAAGTTGATTTTCTTTGAATCATAAATTGATGTGATATTGATTGAATTGAGACTTTGTGAATTGATTGTGATGTGTGTGTGAGGTGAATTGGTTGTGATTGTGTTGTGCCTCACATAGATGTGAAATTTATAAGAAAGGTGGTTGTGTGCGATAAAGCATGTGATAGTGAAGTTGAGCCAGGCGGATAGCTTCACTGAAAGAAAATGAATGATGTGGGAAAGCTGAACCGGGCGGATAGTCTCACTAGGTGGCCACCATGAAATATGAGGATTAGAAAGGAAATTGTGAGGATATGTTACATTTCTTATAAATGGATCATTTTATGTATGGTGATTGATGATGTGCTATTGTTGAATTGTGAATATGTAAGAAATTAAAAGAATTGAGATGGTTGTGCAGTGGATGATATTTTGATTGATTGAGAATGAAAATTTGTGAAGTGATTGGGATTATTAAATAACAGAACTGTGGTTGAATTGTCAATATGGTGTGGTATTGATATTGTGAGATGGTCATGGATAACATTACAGTTGTTATGTCAATGTGTGCTATTGATGATGAGAGTGTGATGATTATATTATGCTATGACCATTGAGAGTGTCATGTCTGATATGCCCATTATAACAGGATAGTTATAATGCGACATGATTATTGAAGGTGATGCAGTATGTAATTAAATTATTAAAATAAAAAGGATGACTGTAATAGAGATTTATATTTGATAATGTATGTGATACGGATTATGATTGAAGTTCTGAACTTGTCATGTGCTGCAAATTTGTCTGCGATGAGTGTATTTATATGTTCTGATAAATTAATATAAAATGACATATGATGCCAGTGTGTGTGTGCTTATTTTCTCACTGAGCATCAAGCTAATTATATTCCTCAGTAATCCAGTGTTACAGGAAAATCAAATAGGAAGGAAATGCTAATTTGGTAGAGCTCCATATGGCTAGACTCCAACGATCTTTGGGAAAAGTATTTTTGTTATTATTAATATTATTTTAAATTTTATTTATCAAAGAGTAATAATGAATTAAATTTTATTATAATTTTTATATAAAAGTTTATTATATGAAAAAAATTAGTAAGAATTTTTAGTAAGAATATACTAAGAATATGTATAGGTGGTTTTTAAAAAGACGAGGCGTTACACCCTTCACACACCATTGGGATCAATATTATACGACTAATTCAATTAACCAAAATTTTAATTTCTTTAATTAAACAAACCAAAATCAATATATTAATCGAATTACCAAAAATTAGCTGAATTAACCAAAATTCATAACAAAATTTTAACCAAAATGAATCGGTTAATTTAATTTAACTCAAGTTTTACATGCCCCTAATTATATGGCACTAAGCTTACAACCTACATTCAAAATAAGGATGTCAAAATGATACTTGGCAGTAAGCATGGACAAATTATTCCCTTGCTTGGCACAGGGCAAGGAAGGTGCATGCGCATCACTCTGGCTGAGGATTAGTCTCTATTTCATGCGCTAATTCTCTGCTCAGTATTTCAGCTCTATCATCCTGTCAACTCCACCTGCAAAGCTATAGACCTGAAATGCTAGTTGAAAAGCCCTCCATAGAACCTTCCTTGTTTTCTTTGATTGGCCTTTACCCTTCTGCCCCATTTTTGCACACTATGGCTTTGCTGCCTTGTCTCCTTCTGATCCCAGATCAAATGGCCAGGAAGGTTCAAAGCTTCATCAAAATTTTCCTAAGTAACTTGTAAACTGGATAAACTATGAAGGTTGGGAAAAAATGAAGAGAAAGAAGATGAGAAACCATTTATTATGCATTTGGTCTAAAGATTACTTAAGGTAGGGATTAATCTTAAGACAAGATTTAATTAAGTCGTAGAATTATTTACATAATATATTGTTTGGTATAATATTGTTAATCCATAGTATTAACTATCCTTATTGTAATACTCTTTTATTTGGTAAAAGTGTTTAACTAATAAGGTAAGAAATTAAAATGAGTAAATTACTTAAATATTCCTCCAATTAATTAAAATATGGTTGAATTGTGAAATATTCTTGAAAATTGATTAAAATATCATGGATTTTTTTGGAATAAAATGTTTTAAAGGTAATGAGAATGTGATTAACTAAAGACACGATAGGTAGGTATTAACTAATCCCATATTATTTTCTATAATATTTTTTAAGTCTCCTCGGTAACCTTAGTCGCTTCTTGCGAGTCCAAGGTTCTATAGGATTTTTCCAGTCTTGTTTCATCAAGTTTGTGTCTCTTTCTTGAGTTTTTTTTTGTTCTGTTTTGATCAGATGGATTCAAATAGAAAGGATAAGGGTAAGGAATTGCTATTAACAAAGGAGGAGAGTGAGACGATTGTATTAAGGGAAGAAGACGATAGAGAGGATGAAATTCGAGTCAAGTATAGTCTGGTAGGTAAACTTTTTACTGACAGACCTGTAAATATAGAAGCGATGCGAAGAACTTTTATTTCTGTGTGGAAGTTAAATAAAGGGTTTGGATTCAAGGAATGGTCTGGTCATGTATTTGTATTCCAATTCTTTTCTGAGAGTGATAAGGCTAAAGTCTTGAAGGGATGCCCATGGACCTTTGATAATCATTTATTGTTATTACAGGAATTTGATGGAGAAGGAGTTCCAACTGACTTAGAATTTAATACTGCTCTATTCTGAGTGCGGATCTATAATGTCCCTTTTAAAAGATTGAATTGGAATATGGCGAAGATGGTAGGAGAAAGAATGGGGGAGGTTTTGCAGATAGATGAAGAGAGATTAGGAGGTTGGAGCAGATTTATTAGGATTAGGGTTAAGATAAATGTCAACAAGCCTTTACTAAGGGGCATTTAAATAATGGATGATAAGAAACAAAAATGGTGATTAAATTTCAAATATGAAAGATTGGGGAACTTTTGCTATTTGTGTGGATGAGTGGGACATGTTTATATGGATTGTGATTTCAAGGATGAGAAAGGTGAAGGCTCGATGGTGCAATATGGAAGTGAGATAAGAGCATCCTCATTGAAGCAAATTAATAAGAACCATAAAATTGATCAGGAGAAGGAACAAAGATTGATTAAGGATCTGGTGAAAAAATTACACTTCAATGAGAATAACTCATTCACAAATGGGTGAGTTACAGATAGACCTCCCCAAATCACAAGATGTTTTACATGGCAACACAGAAAAGGGTCAACAAGAACAGAGTGTTGCGATAGGTGCACAGGTACAACAAGAGAACAATATAGGGAACATATCTGTGAAAAATCAAAATGCCAATTTGAATAAGCAGGTTGGGGGGCAAAAACTGGAAAAAGGCAACTAGATCAAAAGATGGAGATGAAATAGTATTTGGAGATTTCAGGGGTAAAAGAAGGGAGAGGGGAATAGAAGATGGAGCTGTTACAATGATGGAGGTTGAATATGAAGGACAATTGAAGAAACAGAAAGGGGATTTATCAAAGGATATGAACATTACTTCATCGGCCGACTCGGATAAAAACTGGGTCCGCCAACAGCCATGAGTCACTTATTCTGGAACTGTCGAGGTTTGGGTAATCCTCGCACAGTTAGAACTCTACGACATTTAGTCAAGAAATTTACCCCTAACTTAGTTTTCCTATCCGAAACAAAGGTAGATTAACAAGGATAGAAAAAGTAGTGAACAATATTGGTTTTGCTAATGTTAGTTCTGTTAGTAGTGCTGGGCGTAGTGGAGGTTTGGTTTTATCTTGGAATGATTCTATTACTGTCTCAATTCGGTTAAAAGCAATAAATTACATAGATATAGATATTGTACATGCTACAGATGGCAAACGGTGGAGATGCACAGGTTTTTATGGTTTTCCTAAAGACAAGATAAGGCAAAGTCATGGGATATTTTCAGACGACTACATTCAAGCCTCATGATGCTTGGATAATAGGAGGGGATTTCAATGAGATTATGTGGAGTCATGAGAGTAGTGGTGGTGCCTTGAAAGATCTTTCATGATGGAGAAATTCAGAAACGTGATGACAGAATGTGAGCTGATGGATATAGGTTTTAAAGGAAGTCCTTTTACGTGGTAACGTGGTAATGGGGATAGAGATCTAATTCAGGAGAGGCTGGACCAAATCCTTAGTAACGAAGGATGGTTAACTCTGTTTCCAAATTCTGTTGTGTTGACATTAGTATGTGAGAATTTTGATCATGCCCCAGTCGTACTTGACTCTTGTTCAACAATAACAAATTAGCACCAAAAAAGAAGTAAGATCAACCGTTTTAAGGTTATGTGGACAAGACACCCGAGCTGTGAAGAGGTGATTAAGGAAACCTGGAATTTTAGAGGTACAAGAAGTGTGAATGGAGCATTCGATAAACTTGCAAACTGTCTTGAGAAGCTCCATGAATGGAACTAGAAAGTGATAGGGGACATAGGCAAGAACATTGCGAGAAAAAGGAAGGAATTATCTCAAGGACAGAAGGAATACTTAAGCAGAGAGGATATGATGAAGATTCAACAACTAGAAAAGGAGTTGAATGAATTACTAGATTATGAAGAGGTGTTTTGGAGACAGCAATCAAGGGCTTTGTGGTTGAAAAAGGGAGATTGTAACACTGCTTTTTTCCACCAAAAGGCAAACCAAAGACATAAAAGAAATTTCATTGCAGGGTTGTTTGATGGACATGAAACATGGAAGGAGGAAGATGAAAATGTGGCTGAAATAGCAATCAAATATTTCACAGATCTTTTTGAATCCTCTAATCTGAGCAGAACTCAAGAAGCTTTAGAAGGGATCCATACGAGGTTGGACCAAGACATGAAACAAATCCTGCAGAAGCCCTTCTCTCATGAAGAGGTCATCAAAGCTGTCCACCAAATGAATCCTTAAAAATTCCTTGGCCCAGATGGTATGTCACCCTTATTCTTTCAAAAAATTTGGCATATCATTGGTGGTGATAATATTTTTTCTGTGTTGAATATTCTGCATTCTGGAGTTGTTCCTCAAAGAATTAACCACACACATATTGTATTAATTCCAAAAATAAAAAATCCAGTCACCATGAAAGATTTCCTACCCATAAGTTTGTGCAATGTTTTTTATAAAATTATATCGAAAGTGTTGTCTAATAGACTCAAAATGATCTTTCCAAAAATTATTTCTTTGACACAGAGTGCTTTTGTAAATGGTCGCCTCATAACTGATAATATACTGGTTGATTTGAATGTTTTCATCATATGAAAAATATGACTAAAGAAAAAAAAGGGTATATGGGTCTAAAATTAGACATGAGTAAGGCGTATGACCGCAGAGAATGGAGTTTCCTCAAAGTCGTCATGGAAAAAATGGGTTTTGATGATCATTGGATCCAATTAATTATGCAGTGTCTATCTATAGTATCTTTCTCCGTTATGATTAATGGAGCCCCACAAGGGCTTTTTAAGCCGCAAAGGGGATTGAGACAGGGTGATCCATTATCATTTTTTTATTCATTCTTTGTGCTTAGGCTTTTTCAGGTTTAATTATGGAGGCGGAAAATGAAGGAAAGATTCATGGCATTCGAGTGGCACGTGGAGCTCCAGTAATCTCACATTTATTTTTTGCAGATGACACTATTATTTTTACTAGAGCTTCTGAGAAGGAAGGTGAGGCTGTTCAAAATGTTATTAAGCCGTATGAGGAAGCTTTGGGACAGGTGATCAACTTTAACAAGTCGGTTTTGAGTTTCAGCCGAAATGTAAAAGCAGATCGGAAGCGAAGTGTTGCTTGAAAGATGGGAGTTAAGGAAGTAGTGTACCATGACAAATACTTGGCTTTCCCACAGTCATCGGTCGATCAAAGCGGGAAATTTTTAACATCCTCCATGAAAGAGTTTGGAAGAAACTCAAAGGATGGAAAGAAAAAGTTTTATCAAAAGCTACAAAGGAGGTGTTGTTGAAGTCTGTTGCTCAGGCAATACCCATATATACCATGAGTGTGCTTAAGCTACCTTCATTCACATGCCAGGGAATCCAAGGTTCGATATCAAGATTTTGGTGGAGTCATGATTCGGTTAACAAAAGGGTGCACTGGGTTGCTTGGGACAAACTTTGCGTAGTAAAGAATAAGGGTGGCTTAGGTTTTCACAATATAGAATCCTTTAATACAACTATGCTTGCCAAACAAGCTTGGAGATTAATCTCAGACCCAGACTCAATTGTGGCCAGATTATTAAAAGCAAAATACTATCCAAGGATAGACCTCTGACATGTTCTATACACAAGAGAGCAAGCTATACTTGGCAGAGCATCTATGGAGCAGTGGGATTGCTGAAGAGGGGTGTTAGATGGCGAGTGGGGAATGGAGAAAGCATTCGGGTATACAAGGACCCACAGCTTTCTAGGCCTGGTATATTCGGTGTTGTATCCTCACTTGATGGTGTGGATATGGATATGAAGGTTAATCAATTGTTTGAGAATGATGGGAAGCATTGGAATACAAGACTGATGTCTACTGCGCTGAATGAAGCTGATATAGAGTGCATTCGACAAATTCCATTATAGGGAGAGGTACTTGAGACAGGCTAATATGGCACTATCCAAAAAATGGGTTTTTCTCAGTAAGATCAGCATATCACCTTGGTTTTTAGCACCTTAAGGCAAACTAGGCCTCTGTATCAGGGGATTCTCGCCAGTCAAAACCTCTTTGGACAAAAATTTGGAAGTTACTGATCCCACCGAGATCAGGCACTTTGCATGGAGGGTGTTGAAGCAATCTCTACCCACAAACTATGATATTTTTCACAAGTTTGCCAAAGGACAACCAAGCTGCTGTAGATGTGAGAGCTCACGGGAGGATATTGACAATATCTTTATGAAATGTCATTGGGTATGTGAAGTATGGTTTGGTTGTAGATTGGGAGTTGATGTCTCAAATATTTGGCAGGGATCTATCCAAAATTGGTATGCTGCAATTGGTGAGAAAATGGAACTAGAAGATTTAGAGTATTTATTTTAACACCTCTCCTTTTTAAACCCATTTATACGTATACTTAGTATATTCTCACAAAAATATTCACTTAATCATTTAATAAACTTTCATATAAAATATTATAACAATATTTAAATGATTATTACTCTTTGATAAATAGAATTTAGCAATAATATTATAATAACAAAAACACTTTTCCCTAAGATCGCCGGAGTCTAGCCACATGGAGTTCTACCAAATCTAGTCTTCTCTTCCTATTTGATTTTCCTGCAACACTGGATTATTGAGGAAAAATTATAAGCTTGATGCTTAGTGAGAAAAATAAGCATATTTGTATAAATAAATATAATCAACTTAATATTTGAAGTCATTTTCTTAGACTTCCTCAATTACTGACATAATATGCCAGTTTATATTAATTTATTAGAACATCATAACAAACAAATTTACAATGTAGCATCTCAAATGTGACATTTTTAATAGTCATTTCGTAACATTACCATTACACTATTCTAATAAAAATTCAAGTATCGTATTAATAACACACCATAATTGGTAGCTTGACTGTAATATATTTTACAACCATATCATAAGTGCTTTTCCATCATTTCATAATTTCAATTACTTCATAATAATTTTATTTTTATTTCTCAACTGAAATACCAAGAGGGGGGGTGAATTGGTGTGGAATTAAAAAAATTTAGAAAAGAAATAAGATGAAGTAGAATGGACACCAAAAGGTTTTATAGTGGTTCGGACCTAACTTGTCCTACATCCACTCTCCCAAAGACCTCTTTAGGGTTCCACTAAACCACAATGGTTATATAAGGAATTTCAAGGCTATCCCAAACCTTTACAATGAGTTTTACAAATGGCTAACTCACCAAACAAACCCTAGTGTTTCCCCAACTCATAAAGAATTGACACTAGTACAATGGATAACTAATTCACTCAACCCAAGCAACAAATGCTCTAGAGTTCTAGCTACCCAAAACCAAACAAGAATTGATTACAAAGATGAGAAATAAATTTGCAAGAGTTTTGCTATCAAAGAATTAATGTCCTTAGTTGAGGGACATTTATGAAGGGTATTTATATCTAAAATA
>CANYLF013134325.1:0-19923 GCA_948193215.1 Bocquillonia castaneifolia
TTGATTATATTTGGCAACATGTTTAAATAATATTTGTAATTTTCATAATTCTAAAGTGCGTACATGTTATGTCACAGATCATATGTGTGTTTTTGGTGTTGATTAAAAAAAACCTGCAATTTATTTTTCAAAAAAAAAAAAAAATGGTCAAAACCTAGAGATCATATAGAGGAAACATTTAACACTTATACCTATAGTTAAGAATCAAAACACTACTCATCAATTATCATTTTGTATCGTTATAGGTATCTGAAGGTTAAGAATCTGCTGATTATTGCAATTAAAGTCACTAGTTGTGTACACTAACCTTTAGATACCTATATAGTGGCCAAGGGGGACATTGCCCCCTGGAATTTTACATTTTGTTAAAAAGTACCTCATTTAAAACTTTTATGACAATTAAGGACATAATTAGTCATAAAAAATTAAGAACATAATTGTAATTTGAATTTCTCTAATTAATTGTACCTTTTTCTTATTAATGTTTTGCTTGAGTGAAAAATAAAAATTATGTTCTTTTTAAAAAAAATAAATAGTAAGTTCTTACGGATTACTACTATAATAGTAAAAAAAGGTTCTTTTTCTAGTAAATATTGTTCAATGTTCACCACATATAATTAAATGTGAGATAAACTTTTAAATAATTATTTGATAATTTAAAAATGATATATTAATAAATATTCATAATGAAGTTATTATTCAAATATTTTAAAAAAATAAAGAATAAAAAAGAATGTTGATATAATGTAATTATATTAATTTATGAATGTTGAATAAAATATTATAATAAATATAAATTTTAATTTTATAAATGGTATATTTTTTTTAATTGGACATACGTAGAATTTTTCCGTCCGCTACTGGTTCTGTACAACACTGCATTCTTATTTCATATAAAGTACTCACATCAGTCAAAAAAAAAAAAAAGTAAGTATTCACATCAGTATGTACTTTATTAAGAATCAAAATGGGCTCAGCAATATTGGCCTGTAAATATGCTATTGCATGACTACTCTGACCAAAACAAATGGTTAATCAAAACACTTGGATATTTGGTTAGACTAAGCTTGAAAAAATGTATTAGCTTAGAATAATAGGTTTAAGTTTAAACCTCATTAAAATATTTGAGATTAGTGAGAGTTTGATGATAATGAGATAAGGATATGATTAATTTGGAGAGTTTGGGAGAAACTAAGAAAGATTGAAGAATTTAGTTTTGAAGATTTGGAAACTAGATAATGTTGGGACTGTACCAAGTCTGATTGTTTAGTAGCTTTTTGATGTAGCTAAAGAGATGATATATGGTCCAATCATATATGGATGGAAAGCTACTGATGTCTAGTTTCAGGATTAAAAATTGGAATTCAATTTGGAGTATTAATATTGAAGTTATGAATTTTTGAATGAATTATGCTTATGATTGACTGGATAGAACTATTCTGATGGGTCATTTTTTAAACGATGCCAAAACTTGTAGACATGAAATTTTGACATGAACTTTTATAGAGTTGTACCTCTGAATGTCTAGTTTTATATGGATTTTGAATCACATCAAAAGGATTTGTAGATTGGGAGAACTTTATGTCAAAGTGAAACTTTCTAAAAAATATTATTAGCACCAAAATGTTTTGATTTTTTAAGGCTTAAAAATTATGGAACTCGAAACATTTTGTGAGATACAAAGTTGTAGAGAAAGGGCTAAAGTTGTCACCGTGACTATTTCAGGGCATTTGGAGCCGTATATTGAAATTTTTATAACAGTTTGAAGATCGCAATGATCATTGTGAATAGGGCAATGATCTTTGCGAAAGCAAATTTCAGCAAAAAAATTACAGAGAGGTATACAAGTAATGCTCTGCTAGTTGCGGATACTGCAACGATCTTTGTAGACTATCAAGTGATGATTTTCAGCCAATTTTTTTTTTTTATGGGTAACAGCTCTATTTTCATGGAAGCTTAAATACACACACTTAGGACATCAAATGACACAAGAGAAGAGTTCCAATAAAACTTTGGTTATGTAAAAAACATCTTTTAATCATCATCAAGCTCCAAAATCATTAAAAACTCACATATCAAGCTCCAAAATCATTAAAAACTCACATGTTCTTGTTTTAAATTTCAATTATAATCTTTGCGGGTTCTTAATTCACTCAACTCTTTTGTTATTGCTCTAAAACCTTGAGAGTGAGTTGAGAAAGCATTTTTATTCTTCAGTTTCTTTATTGTGAAAGGTTTAAGTGTTAGCCTAAGAAACACTTAGGTTTTGGGGCTTTTATGTGAACCATTAAAATATATAGTTAAAGGTTTTGCGTGAGCCACTAAAACATATTGTTAGAGGTTTTTGTGTTAGCATTTGAAAATACATTGTTAAGGTTGTGTGTTAGCCTTAGAAAACACTTTGTAAAGGTTTGAGTGAGAGCCAAGAAAACACTTAGGTTTTGATCTTGAATCCTCAAAAGGAGCAAAGATAGTGGGAAATCTCAAGTGAAGCTTGAGGAGTAGACACAGGCAAGGATTTGACCGAATCACTATAAATCTCGTGTTTTATTCTCTCTTCCTTAATCTCTTTATATTTTACATTTGAATTGTGCTTGGTTGATATTGATGGTTTGCTTACATGTTCTCTTGATTTGATTGGATGTTTGAACATTAATTAATTTCAATTAGTTTAAATTGTTATTGTGTTTGACTAATTGAATTGCTTGATTGAAAGTTTTATTTAAGTATTTAAGTTTGTTTTTGCTAAACAACAAATTCAACCCCCTAATTATCATAGGAATTACATATTTATAACAAGTTTAGGCTATATTTGAACATTATTATCCTTTTCAATTTAGTGAAAATAATTTAGAGGAAAAATCATTAGTGATAAATCTCATAAGGTAAATATATTTAACCTTTCAAAAAATGAATAGTTCTGTTATCCTCCAACCTAGGTTATATTTCAAAATGTTAAATCCGTCATTTCCCTATAGGTCTTTAGTAATGAATGCTTTATATATATATATATAATCCTTTTAATTTAACATGTTGGACCTCATGTTTTATTAATTTAATTTGTTTCATTTCTTTTTCCCATAGAATATGACATGTCTTAAGTATCAATTTATCCTCTTAAAGTTTCAACTGAGATTAACTAATCATTAACTTTAATTATAAACTTATTAATTTTGATCGATTAACTATAATTTTAACAAGCATATGTTATATATATATGTACATAAAGGTAATTGATTAAAATTAACAAGTTTAGAGAGCTAATTAATCGTAAAGTTAATTCCAGAACTAATTGATCAACAAAGTGATATTTAAGTCCTACTAAGCTCAAAAAAAAGAAAAAAGTTTTCTAGAGAATGACAGATAAATAGTATATGTGAATTCCCTAAAAAAAAAAATCTGTGAACTCATGGTGTGAAAGGATAATTGCAATTTATGCAAATTAACCTATATAATAAATTAATATTAATTGTCACTAAACAAATTAAGCATGCTCTAATCTAATCAGGGTGCTGGCCGTAGATGTCTTGGGGGTGCTTGGGAGGCTTGCCCATCCATGCCGCTCTCCTTTTCCATTTCTCACGCCACTTGATTAGCATTGTCTCTCATTCCAGCATCATCTCAAACCGTACATCTTCTGTCGTAAATTTTTTAACTCCACCACTAAACTAAATATAATATACGATCCTAGATAGATATAGATCTGCCCCAAAAATTATAGATCTATTTTATTGTCATCATAAATATTGCTAAAAAATAATTGTCACATATAATTTCAGTTGTATATATTCATGTTATATTCACAAGAAATTAGCAAGTTATTGATAAATTTAGTAATCTTATATAGTCCATTTGATTTCGCTGTGTTTGGATTGATGTTTGTCATCATATGAATTATATTGTCATTATACGCATGCCAGCCTTGAAAATGCTTCCAAAAGGACCAAAACTAACAAGTCTCGCACCAAGGTCGGAACAAGGATATTAAGCATGAAGGGACTTCCTGAAGAATATTAGAGAAAGGATGAAAATTTTGATAGAATTTTGGGGACTAGAACAAAAAAAATGAACAATAATTTGGAGAGAGCAAACATTGAATTATTTAAAAATTACCTGAAATTCTAATTAAAAGTATTTTTTGCTTTTAGAAAAATTGAGAGGGAGAGACATAGTCTCCCGTTGCCCTAATCCTAGTTCCACTCTGATGTCAAAGTGCATATATGATTAAGATTGAGAAATTCTAAAGTAACTTTATTTTTTTTCCCTTTCCATATTTTGTTTTTAGTGTAAGATATTCACTGATGATGTGTAAGAATTAATTTATTTTATCCACTCCAGTAATTATAACACAAAATTGTGGTATTGAAAGATGTCTGTTTATAACATACGCGAAAAATTCGTTTGTGAAAATAAAATTCAATGGTTACTAATCTTGAATACATAGTGAATAGATTTGATGGTGAAACATATAATTCTTTAACCTGCTCAATCACATTCTTATTTTCTACCACTGTCATTTACTATCTTTAGAGAAATGGGAACAAACCTTAGGCTTAAATTGGCTTCTTTAATTGACATAGTTAGCATGTGTTTATCCACAATATACACACCGAAGAAAAGGTCTACCGTTCAATTTTTATGAGGAGAATTAATGAAATGTTGTTAAATTAAGGAAGTTACAAGCCTATAAAAAACCTGCATTGTGAAGTTCTTCATCACAAAAAAAAAAAAAAAACACCAGGGCAAAGAGACATAAAAAAAAAAAAAAATTCCTCTCTTCCTCTCTGACTTTAACCCCTTTCGCATCGGCCCGGATTGGCAGGGGCCGGTCATCGGAGGGAGAGATTGTAAGGAAAGTTAGTAGCTAGCTAGAACATACAAAAAAAGAAAAAAAAAACTAAGTCTCAAAATATTTCAAAAGGAACAGTAATGATAGGAAAAATAGTAGTTTCAGGGATTTCCCTGATTCTTGTTGTTGGTGTTGTTATTGGAGTGGTAGCAACGGTTAACCGGAGCAGCAGTTCGAGCAGCACCGATAACTTATCGCCACAAAGTAAGGCTGTTACTCAGTTATGTCAGCCAACAGCTTACAAGGAAGCTTGCACAAAAACCCTAAGTGCTGTTAACAGCACAGATCCTAAAGAACTGATAAAGGCAGGCGTTTTAGCCATATCTTCTGCACTGACAAAATCATTAAACCTTAGTGATGATCTTGTCGTAAATGCCAGTAGCATTCCTCGTACAAAGTTGGCCTTGGAAGATTGCAAGACATTGTTGAGTCAAGCCAATGAAGAGCTTGAAGAAACCCTTACAAAAATGACTAATATAAGTATAAAATCCATAGCTGAACAAGCTGATGAATTCCGTATTTGGTTGAGTTCTATAATTTCTTACCAGGAATTATGCATGGATGGTTTTGATCAGGATAATGATGTGAAGAAAGCAGTGGAAAAAAGCACTGAATTTGGTAATCAATTGACTGATAATGTTTTAAACATTCTCAGTGCAATTTCCACTGTCCTGAAATCTTTCGGTCTTGAGATTAATATCCCCGGCACCGGTTCTCGTCGGCTTCTTCAGGCTGATGGGTACCCTACATGGGTATCCGCCGCTGATCGGAAGCTTCTGGCCGTCAGCAACGTTAAGGTTACACCAAATGTAATTGTTGCTAAAGATGGTACCGGTAAATACAAGACCATTACTGAAGCCATAAACTCATATCCCAAAGGCCACACTGGCCGATATGTTATTTATGTTAAGGCTGGAATTTACAACGAGGCAGTTAAAGTGCCAAAGAAATCCGATAACATTTACATGTATGGTGATGGACCTAGAAAGACCATTGTCACCGGAAAGAAGAACTTCGCCGCTGGCGTTAACACCTGGAATACAGCCACTTTCGGTAAGTTAATTGATTAATTCAACACTCATCAATCAAACATAATCAACATTATACCAAAATCCCTCGAGTTTGAGCCTCCTAATAAAAAACATTATACCAAAATAGAATTCCATATTCAATAAATGACTTTGTTTCTGTTTTTGTTTTTATGATTGATTACTGCAGCGGTTGATGCTGATGGGTTCATTTGCAAGTCAATGGGATTCCAAAACACAGCCGGTCCAGACGGCCACCAGGCGGTGGCACTCCGAGTAAACTCCGACATGACAGTTTTCTACAACTGCAGATTAGACGGATATCAAGACACATTATTATACCAAGCAAAGAGACAATTTTACAGGAACTGTGTAATTTCAGGAACAATAGATTTCCTCTTCGGATACGGAGCGGCAGTGATTCAGAACTCATTAATCATCGTAAGAAGACCAAACGACAACCAATTCAACACAGTTACGGCCGACGGAAGAAAGGAGAAAGGACAGAACACAGGACTTATAATCCACAATTGCAGGATTGTTCCAGAGGCAAAACTTGTCAAAGACAGGCTGACAATTGAGACATACCTTGGAAGACCTTGGAAGCAATATTCCAGGACTGTAATAATGGAGACACAATTAGGAGATTTGATTCAACCAGCAGGGTGGAAAGAATGGGCAGGTACCTTGTTCCTTGATACATTGTACTATGCTGAATATGGAAATACTGGACCTGGTTCAAGCACTAGAAAGAGAGTTAATTGGAAGACATTTCATGTCCTGAATAAGAATGATGCTAAGCAATTTACTGTCGGAACTTTCCTTGCTAAATCCAGTGACTGGATTACAGCAGCTGGAGCTCCTTATTTGGCTGGGTTTAAGAGATAGAGGGTCAGCATTATTCAGGGAAGTTATGTAGAAAGAGAGAACTCAGATATATAGGAAAGTGAGAGAAAAAATATTTCATCTGAATTTCATTTATTAGACAAGACAAAGATGACTTAAAAAGAAGGGTTGTTTGCTGGTTCTCTCTATTAAATTATTTATTTCTTTGTTTGATGGTATTGATAATTTTTCATTTTTTTTGTTTTCTTGTTTTTTTGTATTGCTTTGAAAATTTGAATAAAAAGAAAAAAAAAGTATGATCCTGTGCTTCATATATATATGTATTTGATCATTTTAACCTTATAATAATATATTTAACATTATATATATATAAATGAAGCTTCATGATTTTTTTGTTTAATTGTCTACTTGTCTTCAATTCTTCTGCAAATCAATAGCATGAATTATCAATTTCATTCAATTAAAAATTAAAAAAATAATAATTTCATGATCAAATTATTTTTATTATTTTTTATAAATTATATTACATTTTTCTTGACTAACATATAAAGTTTCACATCGAAATTCATTAAAATGAATTTTTTTGTAAGGTAAAAACTGATGGCAGGGATTTTTAATGTTACAAAATTAAAATTTAGAAATTTTTAAGTTACAAATTGAAGTTTAGGGATTTTATTGGGAGAGGGAAGATAGTTCAAGAACCGTGAATGAAATTTACCCCATGAATTTACTAATGAAAATGTTAAAAGCTTTCACTTATGTAGGCTATGAGAAACTGCATGCCTTGCTTGACTCGACTCTTGGCTCCTGCTGCAATTTAACAATCATATTTACTTTTGACACTTCTCATAAAATTATTTAACGCAAATTCAACGGTTAAAAAGTGTGGAACGTAACGACATCCTCAATGGTTAAACACCATAAGAGTTTAATGTACATGCCAACTCATCAATTTATTAAACTCTATGTTTATTATACTCTCCTCTCCAATGGTTAAACACATAATATAGTGCCCACGATTAAATCACACCTCTATTATTTAATACTATCTAACCTAAAAATTAAAAAAAAAAAACTGCTTTTACTGTAAAATGGCCCACCATTAAACGGTTGATATATATCAACCGGTTAATGCCTATTAAACCGCATTAAACACTCACATGGGAGTTCAATGTTGAATGGGTTCAATAACCCTCCATTGTAGATGCCCTAGGAATTCGAAAAGTACTGAGTTATTTTGTAGCTTAACGTTGGAATTATTTAACAATAACTTTGTCCGAAGATCTTTCTTGAATTGGAAGCTTAAATTAGCTATGTTCATAAAAAAAATCAATTCATAAAGGCCAACATATATATTACATTGCTCACTATGTTCAATTAGTAACTCAATAGAGTAGTGAACGTTGGTGACCAGATTCCCAACAGTCCTTTCTCTCTCGAGAAAGAAAAGGAATAAAAAGACAACGTCCTATTTGTCTTCCTCGTGTCTTTCTTATAAAATTCTAACCTAAACTTATATATATATATAAATAAAAAAAACTTTATATCAAGAAGGATAATGAGAAATGTAGGATATTTCCACGTTTAAGTTTAAATTTAGGTTGTTAGACATTTCACTATGCATTCACCATAATCCATACATGCAGATATGAAATTTTTTTATACCACTGCCAAAAATAAATTAACAATAATGTGAGATTTAATTGAAAGAAGAGCAACAAAAATCAATCCTGCACTAACTAACAAAAATATCACAGGAGAGAAAAATCGGAGCCAAAGTCCAATATATCGAAATTGATAAACTACGAGCTTGTCAATTATATTTATTGAATGTTTTTTCTTCGTCTTCCTCCTCGTCTTCTTTTTTTCCCCATTCTTTTGCTCTTGAAAAAGTGTTGCTACATAAGAAAATCACCTTTATACATAGTACAGATTCAATCATGAAGAAAATAAAGACTAGTCTGGTAACAAAATTTAGAGGTGGGATTTGGAACTCGTGCATTTCATAAGAAAAATGAGAAGAGAACTTGAAATGATGATAGGCTAACCTAAGAAAACCGCTAAACTGGGTTGGTTCGGTTGGTAGGACTTAGGATGAAGGGGATCAATAGTTGATGATCCTATGCTAACCTCAAAAAGACCACTAATCCGGGTCGGTTAAGTTGTTAAGGGGAATAAGAGGACTAAGAAACAATAACAAACTGCAGGGTTCACAGGCAAACTCACCAACCATAGTTGGAAAATTCTGGATAGAAGAATCTTGATCCCACAATGCAGTAGCAATCGTATAATAAAAATAAATTCAAAAAGAAAAAAACTACACAAGGTATTTGCTGTTTGACAAATCCCCATTCATGATGCCTGTTCAGATTTTTTACCCTCTAAAAGCTTTAGCTCCTGGTGCCAGCCCTCCAATTTTGCCAACTTCTCCAACTGCTCTGGCTTCATATCCTGTGAAGCAGTTTTCTGTTGCTGAGCTTCTGCTTGTCGAATCTGGACAGAGTTACAACAAATCAGGTGGACTGATCATAAAAAACATGAAGGGAAAAGCCTAAGCTATAAATGGTGCAATTCATAAAACCTATAAAACCTTCATCAAGAATTAAGCAAAGTTAAACACGTGTAACTTGTGTGCGAACAACTAGTGATACTTAACTGAAATCACATTGTAATAAACTTGATTTTCAATGGTACTATACCCTCAAAAAAAATTTGTTTCCATGATAGGACCGACACCCTTAAGCAGGTACTGTAACAGGACCTAGGGCACCATGCTGACCATTATCTTTTCTGGAGCGAGATAAGCTCTATATCAGTATATATTATTCAAATAAGGAACACACACATTCTTTCATGCAAACTTTATTCTTACGATTTCTGTTTCCTCGTAATTGGTAACTTCATAACTACCCAACCCTTGACTTTCCGTGCTACCTGATTGACCACTCCTAAATTGTAACAAAATTGCCTCTCTCTCTCTCTCTCTCTCTCTCTAATCAACAGTCCATCCTTCTTTCCGTTTAGAGAAGGGCATATCGAGTAAATGCAACCCAATTGTCAAATCATTAGTAATAAAATTCAATATGAAACTGCATCTCCTGAAAAGGAAATGTTGAACTGAAATGGCATCTTTTTAAACATTAAAAAAAAATTAATCAAATTGTTGAACTTTCTGCGTGTTTGACACGTGATTAAGTTAAAAAAAGAATCGGAAGCTCTGCATGTTAATATAAGGAGCAAAATTGACATCTGCACAGGAGCCTTGAAAGACAAAACAGGTCATGTAAATTCTAATAGACAAACACATGTTTGTAAGCCAAGGCCTCTAACAAAATACGAGTAACCGCATCAGTAACTTGGAATTGCCACAGATCCCAAGTGAAAGGGGGAAGTCTAAAACCAAAATTTCAAATGGATCAAAATGTAGTGGGCTTAAAATAGAAGACCAGAACAATTTTTTTTATAAGGGGAGCATATTTGATGTATCTATAATAACAACAAATCATAACTCCTGTCTTACAGGAGTGAGCATTTAAGAAGATCATCCCCTTGCAAACCGCCTTGACAAGGCCCCTTTTAGCCCAAATGTATTAGTTAACATACTGGCTTAATCAGTCTTGAATATCAGACTGTATCGATGAACTTTTGAAGAATAAGCAGAGTGACTCAAATTTTGATTTAACATATATATTCACCAAAAAAGAATACGTCTAAAAAATTTAAAACAAATTACAATTTTTTAGTCAGAATAAATTGATAGTGGAAAAAATGTATTGTTCTCAATGAAATTAACAATATTTGAAAATGGCAATAATATTAAAAAAAATGCAAAATAAATCTTAGTTTCATCAATAACTCAAAAGATAATTTTGTAGAACTCACTATAGAAGAAAAGATGAAATATAAAAATGGGTTGATTTCATTTCAAAAATAAAAGATGAAATGTGGTCTTATCTTTTGCTTTGGTTATGGAGGGGATAAACAAAACATAAACAAACTAATGACATATCAATTTTATGAAGGAAATAAGAGTGAAGAACACTGAAAAAAGAGTTGCTAAAGAATTATTTAGGATCAAGAGATTTTTATATAAAGTAGAACTTAAGCAATATATGTTTATTGATACTGGGGAAGGAAAAGCAGGAACATTACATTATACGTACATGGCATGGCTCAGTGACTATTTTGTTACTCAATTGGACAACATATTGAGGATGATAAAACCCATAGATTAAAGCATAGCAATGAAAGTAAATGAGTATGGTCAAAGTGCTAGGAGATAGTGGGTTACTTTTTTTTGTTGTGTCAAGACTTATCTATAACAAAATTTGGGCTAACACAAAAACAATACAATAAGCTAACAGTATCAGAATTCCAAACTGTAGATAACCTCGTAATCAATAATACAACACAATAACATGCTTTATTTAATATAATACCACACGCGCACACACAGACATATATATATGGAAAAAAAAAACTATTTTAGTACAAACAAATTTAATAATTAGAATGAGTGCTATATTTATATATATATATATTATGACACAACATGATTATTCTCTTGCCACTTTAAGATTGGCACAATAATGACACAAACTATAATCGTCAAGCCAAAACCTGCTATCTTTTGTGTTGCATCCTTCGTGTACTATATTGCCAACCTCCATAACGTATACAACCTTCACATTATTAGTTTTAAACCTTTTCTTCCATATCCATCTTAGACTTGACTAGCTATTACAAGGATTATTTGACCACAGTTAATGAGAGCCTATTAAATAGACCATTTCAGAAGAGTCGATGAATATAGGGACTAAAGGAGAAAAGATGAGATGAACATCTTATATAATGTGGGTTGAAATGGTTAAAAAAAAACATTGTAACCATATTTCCACAGTTTGGGAATAGGGAATGAATTTTGAACATGCTCTTCAATAAAAAAAAATGTCAATTAGGCTATTTTTAGGCACGATTAGCATCACAGCAGCTTGTGAAGCTCGATAAAAGTTTATTTCCAAATAAAATGACGAAACATCAACCATACAGTTGATCTCAGCAACAAAGGGACTGAGACTTATTTGAGTCCAGTTGTTTGTGTACTTTTATGTCTACATGTGCAAATACACATTACAGCATTAGGCATGCAAATAAATAGCAAAAATGATAAAATATTTCCTCTTGATTTTTAGTCAAAAAGCAGCAACTGACAAAATTCCAAAATATCATGGTAATAGAAGGAATACAAAATTTGATCAATGTACGTTGACAATAAAATATACAAGGCATGTACATTAAAAGAAGCCAACTCTACACCAAATCTATGTTTATTATGTACATTTTCAGCATGGTCACTTTAATATGTGTATGCACGAGCAGACGTGTATGTTTTATACTAAGTAATATTATTACTTTTCTGATTATTACATTTTTGGTGCATCTAAAAGTGGATACTCTTAAAAGTGCATAATTTAATGAGGAACAGATGAACACCATTCTCACAACAAAGCCAAAGGTATAATTAACTGTACCTTCTTCTTAAGCGCCCGAATTCTTTTATCAATATCTTGAGATGGAGCATTTGGATCTGATATCACTGTTGAGTCTCCAGGAGTACTCACAACAGGATTTGCAGAAACATCTAGCTCATTCATCTGAGATGTCAACAACTTCATGGATTCTGATTCATGATCTGCATCTCCATCTTCATTTTTCACATCCCCATCTGTCGATTC
The DNA here is from genome assembly GCA_948193215.1 of Bocquillonia castaneifolia. Taxonomy (NCBI): domain Eukaryota; kingdom Viridiplantae; phylum Streptophyta; class Magnoliopsida; order Malpighiales; family Euphorbiaceae; genus Bocquillonia; species Bocquillonia castaneifolia. Next base: position 12,459 of record CANYLF013134325.1, read on the forward strand.
TTCCGAGTTCTTACCCTTCTCAAGAGCAGCCTGCTAAAAATTAATTAACATATGAATCTTCAACCAAAATTTACATTGTAAATGTCAAGGAGTAACCAAAAAAGTTCCACTATACATTAACAAAGTTCTACTGAACTTTTTACAATTGAGAACTGAGAAGGTTCTGTAATCATATCAACAGAAAACGTTGACAATGGCAAAAACATGCAAAAATTCACAAAATAAAAACTAAATTACTAGACATTACCTAGTGTTACACAAAAACCAACCTACTCTTAAATTTCACAAAATAATACAGCATTTATGAGCAACTATCAGGCATCCTTTAAATTTTCAACTAGTGGAATAGACATCTAATAGTTATACCACCAACATGAACAAGTAAATGAAAGCACAGATAAACTTTACCAAATTCATGGAATCTGATTTAGCTCTTGTTTCTTCCTAAAACATTGTACTATTTAAGATGCCAAATATAGAGTGAGCAGCAACATACTCAGTTCAACAAACCCAAAATTATGCATCAAATGTGGATTGGTGGTGTAGGAAGTTTTTGAAGATGAATGCCTATTGTTTACCAAAGCAACTCCTCTAGATACAAATACATCCTATAGCATCTCTATTCACAAATTGCATTATGTCCTATTGCATCTCCATTCACCATATAATATATATCATCCTATCCTATTGCACTAGGCAATTTTGAGAACATTATCTACCACGCCAGGGCAAGTAATTCCATCACTGGGTAAATCATAGCATTATTTGCAGACAAGCATATTCTCACACTTGTGGAACTTCTTTCTACAACTCGTAAATGATCACAGAAATCAGTTAGTTATGAGGGTTGGAATTGATGGTGTGTTTTCAACTTTCCATCCATAACATTCGTCTGAATAGAGAAGTGAAATTTACACAAACAGAAACCTAGTAGTATTTTGATTTCAATAAGCTTTGGCAACTAAGAATTACAAAATTGATCCTCAAGCAAAGGTACAGCACAGTTAGCGACTACTTCCTGCCACCTATCAAGTAAGTATAAAAAGACTCTGAGTAGGGTAAGTAGCTGCCTTGAATGAAGCATCAAAAGAAATCCTAACAGAGTTTCCTATCTCCATTCTCTAGTAAGTCTGCTGTTCAAAATAAGGATCTCACTAATTCAAAAACAAATACTGAAGGTCGTACAAGCATAGCCGAGACAGATTATTTCCCAATATCTAGCCAAACAGTAGGAGTTCGTTTCAGAAATTTAGACTCATTTCACCGATATCAGAAGTGTGCTTCTATTGTCCCAATAAGAATATCAACCCCGTGCATACCTAGAGAAATAAGGCTCCAACCGATAGAAATGGAAATAATCTTGTCTCCGAGTTTGCAATGGCTAGCAACTAAAATATCAAAATGCTGAGCATCTTAAACTTAGGAGATTCTTTAATCTTTAAGCATTCATTACCAAAATTGCAATCAGCAAATGCAATAAGTTTACCAAAACCTATCCTACAATAAGTAATTGCAAAATACAAACAGCAATAATTTAACACTATCAACTAATCAATTAACCCAAACTCTCCTAAAACACATAATTTGAGTAGTGGCAACAATAGCACAACAAGAATTTACCTGTAACCGCTTCTCCTTCTTTCGTTCATTTCTTTTAACAGACTTAGACTTAGGTTTTGTATCTGGAACCGGGTCATAACCGGGCGGTACAACCTGCAGAGACTCCATCTCCTTTTTCCACTGCATAATAATTATCTCAACATTAAAATTAATCAATCAAAATATATTAAAAAATGAAGAAAGTAATAAAAATGAATAAAATTGGTTACATTACCAAAGCACCTTTAGACTGATAGATGGCGACTTCGTCTTGAGGAGTATAACCGGCACGAATCCGAATAGGTTTACGGAGAGTACCGTCGGGTCGTCGGGTCGGGGCGAGTATTCTTTCTCCTTCTTTCAGGGTTTTGCTTAACTCTGCCATTTTCTTGATTTGTTCTTCTTCTCTTCCTCCACTCTTATTATTACTGCTTTCCATTTGCTTTTTTTTTTTGATTTTTTTTCTATTTATATTTATTCGGTCAGATAATTTTTTTTAGAAAAAGAAAATGAATTGAGGGATTTGGTTGGGTGATTGATCGAGTAATTTTGACTGTTTCGAGCTGTGTGTCACTAGTGCTGCAGTAGTGCAGTGGGCGTAATTTCACCTATGATCCTCAAACTTATCAATTTGTAACTTCATGATCCTTAAATTTCAATTTATAACATAAAACTCTTTCAACTTTAATTTTTATAACACCCATAGTCCTCTCGTTAGTATCCAACTACTAAATGAATTTTAAAAAAATTCATTTTAATAATTTTTGTTATGAAATTTTACATGTAAGTCAAGAAAAATGTAATCTAACTTATAAAAAAAATAAAAATAATTTTGACCGTAAAATTATTTTCTTATATTTTTTATTTGAATAAAATTGAAAAATCCATATAAAATATAACAAATGATCAAATGGTCTCAATTTTTATCAGAGCTCGTAATAAAATATGATCCATTTATTGGAACACAAGATGATAAAATTCGGTTAACTCTAGTGGATGAATACTACCGTTACTCTTTAAGTCTCTACCATTAGTATTCATACACTACTATTAATCAAATTTTATCATCTTGTATTCTAATATATTGAGTATATTTTATCATGACGTTTCACCAAAATATGGTACATTTGGACTCTTTCTCTATTTTCTAATGAATTTTTCAATTTAATTCAATTCAAAAATATAAGAAAATAATTTTATGGTCAATTTTGTTTGTGCGATTTTACTAATTTGGAGATTTCAATTGTGATTTTACTAATTGTTGCTAATTACTGATGTAGCAGCATTTTATTCACAATCAACTATAGTTATTGTTGACCTTTTTGGGCACTTAATTCCTATTTTGATGATTGATCAATGTTCTAAGTCAATTATTTTAACTAATGTTTTATGTAAGGTATTTTTCAGGAACTTCTCCAAGCATAAGTATGTGCAACGACCGTTGCAATTAAGTGTAATGACCATTACACATGTAACGGGTCATGGAATATGTGCAATGGGTCGTTACTTGTGATAAGCAAATGGTTAAAAGAATCAGTCGGTTACACGAGCCAGCCACACTTTCGATGAGCCACGCAACGAGCCTTTGTGACGATGACAACGGGCCGTGACAAGCTACAACGGGCTGTGCATATTCATCGTGACAAGCCCTAAGACAACACAACGAGTCGTGCCTTATACAACGGGTCGTTACGGTTTAAATGCAACGACCATTGCACCTGCAGTAACGGCTCGTTGCGCGCTATCTGACAAGCATTTATTACGTTTTTAAACTGGAGAAAAGTTTGTGAACGGGCAAAAAACGCATTTATTGCATTCCTAGCCGTCAGATATCAAAGAGAGGATATAAAAGCTCAACTACAACTCATTTGGAAGGTTAATTAACAAGTTTACAAGCTAAGATTATTCTAATCCAACTTTGTGAATTGTAAAACCCTAACTTTCTATTACTCATTTATTCAACTTGTTTATAAAGCCTTATGAGCTCTTTGATTTTCTTGTAAAACTAACTCTTGGTGAGTGAGGTTTAGGAATCGTTTATGAAAGGTTAAAGTGTTGTCCTATTGATTAAAACACTTAGGTTAAGGGTTTCTAGTGAGAGAAACACTTGGGTAGGTTAATGGGTGAGGCCTTGAGAAAAACCACAATTTGTAAGATTTAGAGTTAGCCACAAACTCTTGTAAATCATTAAATTTATAGTGGAATACCCAATTGGTGATTGGGGAGTGAATGTAGGACTTGTTGTGTCCGAACCACTATAAATCATTTGAATTGTGGTTGGTTGTATTGGTTAGCTTTAATTTTTTAATTACCCACTAATTCACCTCCTCTTAGTGCATTGGAATTTCAGTTACCAATAATTAATTCATTTCATTCTTTTATTATTATTGCTCATATAAGAGCACCTACTTACATCTCCACACACAAACACAAAGTTATTAAAGATTACAAATATTTATTTCACAATTTAAAAGAAATTAAATTTTAAGAACAAATTTATTTTTATGTAATATGTAAAAAATATTTAATATTACATGTATAAATTTATTATTTTAATTAGTATGAATGTTTCTAATATTTTATTTAAACTATGTTTTCTTAATTCAATTATATTTTGGACCTTTTTTGTTTATACTAAATTAACAAATGTACAAATTGACTACCTTTAATTAATTGATGTGTTTGATCAATTAGTATCAAATAAATTTTTTTTATCAATTAGGATCAAATAAAATTGTATCATATGATTTTTCTTTAGATTTAATGAACTATTGAGATGTATAATATCTTATAAACTAATTTTAAATTAATGCTAAACTTTTCCCAGTTAGATATATATATTTATCCTTTAATATTTTTAACTTATAACTTATATAGGATTCATTTATAAACAAAGTATAAAAATTACCATAAATATATAAATTTTCATTTATATTAGTATGAATATTTCTAATATTTTATTTAAACTATGTTTTCTTAATTCAATTATATTTTGGACCTTTTTATATATACTAAATTAATAAATGTACAAATTGACTACCTTTAATTCATTGATGTGTTTGATCAATTATAATCAAATAAAATTGTATCATATTAATTCATTGATGTGTTTGATCAATTATAATCAAATAAAATTGTACATATGATTTTTCTTTAGATTTAATAAACGATTGAGATATATAATATCTCATAAACTAATTTTAAATTAATGCTAAATTTTTTCCCAGTTAGATATATATATTTACCCTTTAATTTTTTTAACTTATATAGGATTCATTTATAAATAAAGTATAAAAATTACCATAAATATTTATAAATTTTCATTTATTTAAAAAATATAACTGATACTTTATCTTTGTTTAAAGATTAATTTTATATATTATTTTAACATTTTATTATTATTATTATTATTATTATTAATGCATATATGATATATTTTTAACAATTAATTAAAAATTTTATAAATCTTAATAAATTAAATTTTTCCATGCAAAGCGCGGCCTCTTAGCTAGTTTTTATAAATTAGATTGCATTTTTATTGACTCACGTGCAAAATTTCATAAAAAACAATAAAATGAATTTTTAAAAATTTATTTGGTGGTTGGACCCTAATGAAAGAACCATGAGCGTTATAAAAATTAAAATTGAGGGAGTTTTGTGTTACAAATTGAAATTCAAGGACCATGGTGTTACAAATTGAAAAATTCAAGGACCATGGGTAAAATTAAGCCTACTGCAGTGCTGTTGCTAGACAAATTAGAATTAAAATTATTAAAAGAAAAAAAGAAAATGAAAAAAAAATTAAAAATAGAAAGAAAAAAAGCTATGTGCAAATAAATTGTTTTCCTAAATTTTATTTTAAAAATGAAAAGACCGAGTTGGAAATCAATTTATTCTCTCCATTGTAATGCTGAAAACATAGGCAGCATAGAAACAAAACGGGAAGTTCATGATATGGGAAAAGATATTTCTAAAAAATATAAGACACGAGATGTGAAAAACGTGTAAATATTAAAAATATATAGGTAATTTTATAAATTTTAATTTTTCATATGTTTATACATACACACACATATTTATACAATAAATATCACAAATGAAATGTCATATAAAATTCTATTTTTCTATTAAAAATTCATATAGATTATATAAATATTATTTCTACCCTCAAAAATATTAATTCATATATAAAATGTTAAATTATTCATATATATAATATTTAAACTAACAAAAATAAAATAATTAAACTTGCCATAAATCTAACACGGAATACAATAAATCAAATATATAATAAAACTAACACAAAAACAAATATAATCTAGAAAATAATAAAATATTTCATTGTTTTAATGCCTTGTTTGGCTGACTTTTTGTATTTCTCTCCTTTTTAGTTCAGTGTTATTTTCTACTTGTAATATCACTTTGAGCGTTGTCCACTGCTTGTGGTTTAATAATATCTCTCAATTACCAAAAAGAAATATTTGTTCTAAAATTGATGATTAAAAATGAATTTAAAAAAGTAATCATATATAATAAGATTTAATTTTTTAAACATTATATAATTAGGATTAAAAAATTGATTTTTTTAGGAAACGACTTTTCTAATTTTTTTTGAAAATTAGGGAAATGAACCTAAAATTTATTTTAAATTTCAGAAACGGCCTCGGAATGTTTCGTGTCAATTTCAAAAAGTTCCAAACACGTAAATATTTCCCAAACATGAAAATGATAATAAGTTTGAATTTTTTGTGCATCATAATTGAAAACATCTGTAATTGAATTACAAATTTAAAATTTGAATTTCTCTTCTAATTAAAATAAATAAATAAATAAAGAGTAAAAAGCCAAATATTTCTTTCTTTTTTTAAAACAAATTTACAAACTCTTTAACTCTGCCCTTTAACTTATGATCTTTATAATGAGTTCTTAATTATTTTTTAATATTTTTATTGAAAGAAATTATTTGTTAATGTTGGACTTCTAGATAGTGTCGAAAATTATTTATAGTAAAAAATAAATAAACAACGTATGTCAATCAATCCCTTTAGTGATAGAGAAATGATGTTTTTTTTAAAATAAAGGTCAACTAGTTCCTAATTGTTATACCGAACAAATAACGACAATTTCACATTTTTTTGATCATTTGGATCCAGAATTTGTGATTTTAATATCAAATGAGGGTAAAATTTATAAAATAAAAATTATACATCCGATAATAAATTCAATATTAATAAAACATCACCAATAATTATTTCAATAAATTTAACATATATTTTAAGATAAATATACAAAAAATTGTATAATTTTAATATATTTTACATTTTATATGACTTTTTTAATTTTATTCACCAAAAAATAATTTTTTGGGTAGAAAATTATTGTGAAAAAAATTTTAATTTAAAATAGATTTCTTATAGCACACGTACAAAAAAAATTGAACGAAAATTCATTACTATGAATTTTTAAAAAGATTTAAAGATATATAAATGATTTGTTGTCCTCATTTGATACTAAAATCGTAAGTTGCAGATTCAGATGACCTAAAAATTTAAAATTATCCTTATTTAATCCCGTATTATAACTTTAGAAACCTAATTGACCCTTTGTTGTTTTTTCCTTTTAAGAAAAATAATACATGTGTGCAATACGTGAAGTTGTTAATTTGTGAAAAATAAATTATTTGATACTATTGGTTAAAAATTATTTATAAAATATGATTAATTAAATAAAATGCATTTTAAAATAAATAATATATTACAAAATTTAAGTGAATTTAATAGAAATAACTTTTAATTTTCAAAATGTTCAAACGTAAATTCATAATTTATGATCCAATAAGTTCTACCTAGTTTCCTTATTTCTCTAT